>VMDO01001751.1:167017-193102 GCA_007922755.1 Pedetes capensis
TGTTGTTGTTGTTAGGTGCCGTCGAGTCGGTATCCGACTCATAGCGACCCTCATAGGGTTTTCAATGGCTGAGTGCTTCGGGATTGCCTTGGGAGTGGATTGCCAGGCCCTTCTCCCATTTTTGTGGTGCTGGGAATTGAACTTGGGGCCTCAGAGACTGCAGCGCAGCGCTCTACCCACTGAGCTAAATCCCAGCCCCATCAGCTTGTAGGCACCCACTTTTTTAGTTTCAGTTATTTTAGATGGAAAGTGTCCTCAAGTATTTGATATCATTATCTTTTGAAATAGTATACAAAATACAATAAATTATGAAATCTCTGCTCTTTCTATTTTGGATGATTCAACATCAGGACTATTACTTTTTACTGTGGTCTGAAATACGGTCCTTCCTCCCAGATGTGTGAAGGGCTCATAGTCTCAACTCTCCTGCTCCCAGGTCTCAGTGCTTCTTTGAATATTTATATTTTAAAACTTTTTTTCTCTGCCACCTCCCTCCTCTTGTACCTGCCTTCTTTCCTGGCTGTCAGTATTTATGCCTGAAGTCCCCATTCCCCCCAAGTCCCCTTCCCACTTTTTGCTTCTAGTTTTAAGTGATGTAGAAAACTGGATGACTTCATAGAATTACATGTAAAATTAGAAGAAATAGGCTCTGGTCAGAAGGTCTGAGGAGAATTATAGGGAACAAAGTACAAATTTAGGACTTTCCTTTTCGGCTCAGGGGTATTTTTTTAAAGACTATCTTTTGTTTCTCAGGTTTCCTCTGGATGGAGGAAGTTGATTCATCTATTATGTAGCCACTCATTAGCTAAGTTTGAATAGGTTGTTGTTTTTCAAAGTGTGGCCTACTGAACCACCTGCATCAGAATAACTAGGGGTGCTGTTAAAATGCAGGTGCATAAGTTGCACTTCAGATATGTTGAATTAGAATTTCTGGATAGAGGGTCTAAGAATATATGTTTTCATTAAGCAGCCTAAGTTATTTATATGCCCCAGATCTTGAGAACTGTTGGAAAGGGGATGTGCTATGTTCTTAATCTGAGATAAACTTGTTTTATATTTATATAGATTGAGTATCCCTTATCCAAAATGCTTGGGAACAGAAGCATCTTGGATTTTGCATTTTTTCAGATTTTGGAATATTTGTATTTTGTAATGAGGGTGGGACTCAAGTTGGAACAAAAAATTCACTCATGTTTCATATGACTTTGTATACATAGCCTGACAGTAACTTTATTCACTATTTTTAGGGTGCTTACATTTTGACTGCAATCCATCACATGAGGTCAGGTGTAAAAATTTCCACTTGTGATGTCATGTTGGTGCTCAGTAAGTTCTGGATTTTGGAGCATTTCAGGTTTCAAAATTTTAGATTAGGGTGCTCAACTTGGAGTTGCAAATCTCTGAGATGTTCAGAGAAGTAGGAAAACCTCGTGGCTAAAAGTGCAGACTCTGGAGACAGATTGCCTTGTTTAAAATCCAAGTTCTGCTTTATATGATGTTGGGCAACCTGTGTAAACTCTTTGTGCCTCAGTTTACTTATATATAAGATGGAGATGATAATAGTACCTACCTCATGGGGTTGTTGCATTAATATAGAATATAGAATTTTAAACAGTGCACAATGAATATTAACTCTTATTGCTATCATATTTTGGTACAGTGGCTGTATCATAGTTTATGTGACTTATCCACAGCACAGTTACTGCTGATGTACATAAAAATATCTTTCCCAATTCCCTTGCTGCCTGCACATAGACATTGACACACAGACCTGGTATCATGAATGACAGATCTTGACCTGGGTTGACAGCATGACTGTAGATCATGATCATGTTGATAGTTGCTCCTACCTCTTAGAAAGCAAAATGTCTACATTTAAAGGCTTATCATTGTTATGAACCTTAATTTTTTATAGCTGTTTTGGCATCAAATTGTGAGATTCATAAAAAGATTCAAACCAGAGTAGTGACTTTAAATGGAGGCAGTGAGATAGGGTTCTGTGTGCATCAAATTATGCAGCAACTTTGATGGAATCCCATACAAAATTCTACTGGTTTCTATGGCAACTTGAATTCAAAATAGGATCGTAGAAGCTTCTTCAGAGTAGAGAAAGCCAGTGTCATTCCTTCTATAGTTGTGGAATATATTGCTGCTGTTGTTGTTAGGCACCATCAAATCAGGTCCAATTCCTAGTGACCCTGTGACCAACAGAATGAGACACTCCCCGACACTGTGCCATGCCCAGCACTATGCCAGTACTTTCCTGTTGTTCATAGGGTTTTTGATGGCTGACTGTTTCAGAAGTGGACTGCCAGGTGCTTCTCTCATTTTTGCAGAGCTGGGAATTGAACCCAGGGCCTCAGAGAGTGCAGAGCAGCACTCTACCAACTGAACCAAACCCCAGCCCCTGTGGAATAGTTTGTGCAAGATATTTTTAAATGGAATTTTTATTCTTATTTTGCCATGAGTGACTTTAATAAGTTTGTAGTGCTACATTCCTCCATCCTTCCTATATCTCTGAATGAGAACTGCTCTAAAGTACTCATCATGCTGTGAATAGCTAATGTTTCATGTTGTTGCTTATAACAGATGCACTTTATATTTTTGACTTTTCTGACTAATAATAATTAGTAAGAAGGGAGACTAACAGTTATACATTTCCCAGGTCAGCAAGTCAACCTATTTTTAGTGGCAACTTGAAGAAATAGCTTTGGAGTAAATTTATCCTTTTTGAAAAGATGAATTTTAGCATGTTGAATCTCATGATCACAAAGATAAAGTCTCCTGAAGGTGTTAACTGATTGGCAATTGTAAGTTACATTGGTGGAGATAGGCTAGGTCTTACTCCTATAACAAACATACTGAAAATATCAATGGCTTATGACAACCAAAGTTTATTTCTCATTTTTTCTTCCTGCTCATTGCAGGCTTGCCATAGTTCCTCTCCCTGTCGTCTTCACTCTGGGATCTGGGATGGCAGTACAGCTCTGATCTAGAACATTGGCTGTCCTTATAGCTAAAGGAAAAGAGTACAGTGCAGCCACTTCTGACTCTTATAGATTCTACACAGAAATGACATATATTTTTGTGCACAATTCATTGTCCAAGGCAAATTCCATGTCTGGGCCTGAAACCACAGGTTGTAGACAGTGACTGTTGTACCTCTGATGGTAAGAAGGTGCCATAGCAGGGACAACAGAGATTAAGGATGACAGGTTTTTTTAGAGATGTTAGTGGTAGGAAGTAATGGTAAAATCACAGAATTTTGGTGCTTAAAGAAATGGTCCCTGCAATTTTAGGGACTTATTAGACTCCGTGTAGACATTTAGTGGCAGAATGAATACTAAAACTCCAATGTTGGGCTGGGAGAATGGCTCAGTGTTAGAGTACCTACCTATTATGTATAAGGTCCTGGGTTCATCCCCAGCATCATAAAACAAACAAAAAATGAACAAAAACCCAAAACAAAACCCCCCAACCAACCAAACAACAACCAAAACCAAAACAAAAAACCCAACTCAAATTTTTTAGCCTAAGTCTAGCATTCATTTTTCCTTAGAATTATGTTTTGTAAGGAGCCCAAAACCCGTAAACTCAACAGACATTTTTTTGGGAGAAGCTGCCAGGGCTGCCTCTAGCAAAAGAGAGAGCAGCCACTGGGGGAGGAAGGGGTGAGGCTTTTTGATTGACATGTCACATCAGGATAGGTAGGAAGTGGGTACCCAGAGGGTTCTGATAGGCTGGAAGAGTCAAGTCAAGTTTTGGTGGGCTTTTGAGGACTGGGGGATAGTGGGTAGAAGAAGGTACCACCTTGTAGGGAGGAGCCATTTTGTAACAGGTACTGCCTAACAGAAACAAAAGAGAGGGGACGTGCGACATTGCACTAGTGGCCAGGAGAACGAGGACCCTGGTCTGCAAGGTAACCAGGATGTGGTACCCACCCTTTGGGAGCACAAAGCTCCACTGTGGGGCATGCAGGTAGAGCTGCTGTCTGGGAGGCACCAGAGACTCCAGCCCAGTGTGCGCCTAGGGCTCCACAAGTTGTGGGGTGGCTTTCTGGGAGTCTGCCAGTTCTCTGGGAGGGGAGGAGAAGCCCTGCACCTGCCTAATAATTAGGAAACTTGTCAAATTATGCTAGCCATTTTTAATTTCAAATAGTATAACATAGTGATTACACAAATGTTTCTGTAACTAGTTCTCTGCTGCATAAAGATCTACAAGAGATGAAAATAGCCAACAAGACATTCTTCCAATGGTAGGTTTTCTATATATTGATTTGAAAATACAATTGGTTCTGATGGCACCAAAATCATCAGCAAGAAAGAAGCTCTAGAAGAGGGCTGCCCTGGGCCAAGGACTTTTATGAGTCATAGTGAAGTTGGTCCCAAAGGAAAACCCCCCTTCTTTGCCTCTAAATAGCCTTTAGTTGCCTGCTTTTATAAATAGCCTTTGTTTCTTGATTTTTAGTTAAAGATTACTTAACTTGGTACCATTGTTGTTGCTGTTAGGTACCAGTGGGTTGTGTCCAACATATAGAGACCCTCATAGGGTTTTCAATGGCTGATTGTTTTTTGAGATTGCTTCAGGAGTGGATTGCCATGTCCTTTTCCCATTTTTTTCCATGCTAGGGATTGAATCCAGGGCCTCAGAGTTCACACAGCTGCACTCTGCCAACTGAGCTAAATCCCAAACCATTAATATTTGTCTAAATAGTTATTTCTTGTAAGTGATCTTATAAGTTCCTGTTTTCTTACATAAGTTACAAAGCTGTTTCAATTTGGCAAACTGCTTGCCTCCTGTAAAACCCACCTTTTCTGTTCTCTGTTTTTATGCAGTGCCTGAAGGAATTCACATCTTCCCCCTCTCTTCCTGGTAACAGGGTTGCTAGCCACTTTTCTGCTTCTGTAAACTTGCTTGTGTATTTTGGACATGTAGTCAGGAGGGAACAATCCCTGGAGAATGACTTCATGTTTGGGAGAGTGGCAGGTCAATGAAAAAAAGGAAAACCCTCCACTAGATGGATTGGCGGGGCTGGGATTTAGCTCAGTGGGTAGAGCACTGCGCTGCAGTCTCTGAGGCCCGGAGTTCAATTCCCAGCACCGCAAAAATGGGAGAAGGGCCTGGCAATCCACTCCCAAAGCAATCCCGAAGTACTCAGCCATTGAAAACCCTATGAGGGTCGCTATGAGTCGGATACCGACTCGACGGCACCTAACAACAACAACAAGAAGATGGATTGACACAGTGTCGGCAACAATGGGCTTAAACATAAATAAGATCTTGTGTCTGGCACAGAATTGGGGAGTGTTTTCATTCTGCTATACATAGGGTCATATGAGTAGAACTTGACTCAAAGGCATCTAACAACAACAGACTTGCTTTGTCTGTCTCCCCCCTGCCATTTCACTCCTGTGAGACTGCCTTCCTAAGAGGGTCTCTAAAAAATCAAACTCCCCTTTGTTTGGGGCTCAGACTTGGGAGACGACTCCACTGAGCTGTACCAGTACAATGAGTCTTCCTGACTCACCCTGGTCTCTCTTGTCTGTGTGTTTCCTGGAACAATAGGATGTCATTCTTTGGCATGCCTGAGCTGTACCTGAGTATACTCGTGAGGCTGGTTCACTGTGCACTTGTTTCCAGCTCGTATGAGTCAGAACACTCCCATGTGAGAGGTTACCTGAAGCAGGCTTATTACTCTCAGATAGGCAGCAAGGGAAAAGAGAAGATAGGATTCAGTATGAATCCCAAGGCTCAGGAAACCTTACTGGGACAGATGGTGTCTTGTCTGCATGTACTTCAGTTGCACTGCAGCTAACGCACCTGGAAAGGCAGCCTGCCCTGGGTCATGTATCTCAGGGGCCACATGACATGCTGGGCTGACATGCTGTAGGACATCCTTCTTCTGGGGAGGTGCTACTAGAACAGAGCCCAGGCTCCTAGAGCCAGTCTCTCCCTTATTAAAGGATGTTACATTCTACAATTATTCCTGAGAGTAATTGTTCCCAGTCCAAGGCCACTTGGAGAACTGTCCTCAACACCAAACAAAGTGCACTTTATGAATTGTGGTGTGTAGGGTGAGGGTGCATGACTAATTCCACACGAATTCATGCCTGGACCCTTTGTGTCGTGGATGTTACCATAGGAGGAAACTTCAGTTGCCTGCCATTGGCCTGGCGGCTACTTGAGGGGAAGCAGCTGTGGTCCATGCTTCAGGATCCCTGTCCACATGGAGAAGGTGATACTCGCCTCATCCCCCTGTCTCACAGGAAAGTGTCAGTGTTTCCCCAACCAGTTAAGAAAGGCTTGTCTTTTTTAATCAGAGACTGTTGATCCTGGAGGCCTAGAAGCTTTCCATAATATGAAATGAAGTTGGGAAATTTGCAGGTATGCTGTGAAGGTCACAGTCTGGAGATGGAAAGCAGCAGCCCATCCCATAATGAGTCATAGGAGAGTTAGCCTCCTTACTAAGTGACCAGGGCCTTGTGAGTATAACATGACCAGTCTCAACATTCTTAACTGATTCCTTGGTAATAGTTGCATGAAGAGATTTGTAGAGGATTTCCTTATATCTTGGAAGAGGGTCTCATGCACAGGGGACACTTTGTTGGGGGACCTAGTGCTTGATTTGGCCCCCTCCTGTTCCCCTCTTCAGAGCCTCTCTGCTCTGTGAACCCCTGGGAATTCCACAATAGTGGCTCTATTAAAGCACCTGCTAATGTGTCCTACCAGGTCTAAAGACATTTCTGAGGCACTGATTCTTTGCAACCTAGTATTCTCTTTCACTGGCAATTCTGTGTACCTACAGCTTGATGGCGTTTGATATTCATAGTGATGTTCCCAAAGTGCTGACAAAGACTTTAGTCTTTGTCAGACATATTTTATAGTTTGATAGTTTTATAGTCTATTTGTAGTCTTATATGGCCTGTGTATGTCCTATTTAAGTGGGCTGTGTGGTAAAGCTCTAAATTAGGATATTTGGTTTGGTGGAACCCATGATTGGAGTCACCCTGAAAGTAGTGGGAGGACTGCCCCCAATCCGTCTTGAAATGGGGCCAGTTAGGGTAATCAGTTGAAAGCATTTGTTAGGGGAATTTCCACACATACTGGGCTTTAGTATCCTCATGTTGGATAGCGAGACAAGAAATATTCTAGTTGTATTAAGCAGTTTATGTCAGGGTTTAAAGAATTTTGGCTCAGTGCTAGGGCTGGATTCTATATGTTCGGCAACATGGTTGATCTTTTAATGTTTCAAATAACAACCTCAATAACTTCATTATACCTGGGGTAAATGTAGGACTTCAGGCCCCAGCTTGATTCAAGCCTGCAGAGGACAGTGTGTAGCTAACTGTGTCACACAGTGGTCAAGGACTCTGGGCTTCTCAGAACAAAGAAAAAAAGTCGGGGGAAGTGGAGGCTACACAGGATAATTGAGCCTTGAATTTCAAGTAGAAGGGATCTAAAAGTTTATCTTGAATTCTAGATCATCAGTGGCCTTTTACCTGAAGAGATATGAACTTCACAGCTTCGTGAGACAGTCTTTCTTCTGGAAGAATTCTTCTAATTGAGCCTAACTTTGTCTATAGTTCTGGCCTTCTTTAGCCTTGTTTTTGATGCTTTTGTTAACTGCCTGATGGTAGATATTAACAGGGCTATTCAGTTTCCTCATTAATACTTCTGTCAGCAAACATTTAGAGTACTGGCCAGATGAAGTAACTGAACCTAACGGAAGAGCTGTAGTCAGTTGCCTTCCCCATCCCATGCCAGTGCGCTCAGCCCTTCCAGGTACTTGCAGCTCCCCTGGAGATCTCATTAAGAGGTAGAGTCTGTTCAGTGGTTCCACAGCGGGGCAGAGGTTTGGCATGTTTCACAAGCTCCATGTGCACGCATGCTATAGGGAGCCACCATGTGAGGATCCACACCCTAAACTTATGGAGAGCTCCATAGGTGGTGCTGAGAGCCAGGGGCTGGCACAAAAGGTGAGGGAAGTGTTCCATGAATTGTACATGACGATATCTGCCATCAAGAAGCTTCTGGTTCTGTTAGAAGAACAAAAAAGAAAGAAAGAAAACAAAAAGGACTGAACAACAGAGAGAGTTCAAAATCAGGTACAACACGGGAGACTGAGACAATATTTGGTAGGTACTTCACATCTATCAGGCTGGCTATTATCAAAAAACCCATAAAATAACAAGTGTTGGTCAGGACATGGAGAAATTGGAACTTTTGTATGTTGCCGGTGGCAATATAAAATGGTACAGACACTTTAGAAGATAGTATAGGAATTCCTCAAAAAAGTTGAACTAAAAAGGTGGAACATAATTATTTCCTTAAAATAGTTGAGCACAAGTTCCCTAAAAAAATTGAACAAAAAGCATGTGCCTATAGTCCCAGCTACTCAGGAGGCTGAGATAGGAGGATTGCTTGAGCCCAGGAGTTGGAGGCCAGCTTGGGCAACATAGTGAGATCCCACCTCAAAACAAAACAAAACAAAAAAGAAAAATTTAACATAAACTGTGTTAGTCAGCTATTACCTCTATAGCAGAAAACCCAACCCAAACAAACATGTGAGGTGAAGAGGTTCATTGAGAACTCATGATTAGAGAATCAGTCTGGAATGGCAGCAGGGCCTGTGGTGGATGACCTCATGGCATGGTGGACAAAGGGGAGAGAGACAGAGAGAGAGAGAGAGAGAGAGAGAGAGAGACAGACAGACAGACAGACAGACAGACAGACAGACAGACAGACAGACAGAGACCGACCGACCGACCGACCTAGGCTGCTGGTCTGGGGTAAGAACCTCCAAAGGCCTGCACTCAGGGAGCTACTTCCACTAAGCTAGACCCACCTCCCAAAGTTCTACAACCTCTCAGGACAGTGCTACCTTCTGGGGACCCAAGGCTAAAGCACAGAACCTTTGGGGGGCACTTTATATTTAAACCATGACCTAGAGTTACCACATGATCCTGCAATTTCACTTCTGGATATAGATCCAAACGAATCAGAAGGAGGAACCTGAAATGGTATTTCTATACCCATGTTCCTAGCAGCATCATTCACCATAGTCAGAAGGAAGGAAGTGGCCCAAATGTCCATCGACAGATGAATGTATAAAGAAAATGTGGTGCATGCACACAATGGGATATTGTTGTTGTTGTTGTTAGGTGCCGTCGAGTCGGTATCCGACTCATAGCGACCCTCTGTACAACAGGGGAAACACGATTGTCAGTGCTTCTCTGCTGTTCATAGGGTTTTCAATGGCATATTGATTTTTGGGAGGGGGTTGCCAGGTCCTTCTCCCAAGCCTACAGCTTCTGGTCTTCCCAGGTGGTCTCCCATCCAGGTACTAACCAGGCCCGACCCTGTTTAGCTTCCGAGATCTGACGGGATCCGATGCCACAGGGCTACAGCTGCAGGCAATGGGATATTAGTCAGCCATAAAAATTCTTACACATGCTATAACATGGATGAACCTTGAAGACATGTTAGGAGCTTTCTTTTAAGAAAGATGCCAATCAAAAAAGAGCAAACACTGTAGGATTCCAAAGTAGAGTTGACCTCAATGATGGGAATGGAGTAAAAGCCCCTGGGACCTCATATGCTGATGTGGCATGACTCAAAATGAGAAGAAACACAGTGGGTGCAACAGTGGGCTCAAGCATAGAAAGATTGTGCACGTGGCACAGTGTTGGGTAGTGTTTCATTACACAGAGTTGCTTTGAGTCAGATCTGGCTCAATAGCACCTAACAACAAAGAATAGTCAAATTCAGAGACAAAAAGTAAAATGGTGGTTGCCAGGGTCTGTGCAGAGGAGGGAATAGGGAGTTAGTGTTAAATGAGTACAAAGTTTCAGTTTTGGAAAGTGAGAAAATTCTGGAAATGAATGTCGATGATGGTTGCACAAAAATGTGAGTATAAATTAATGACTGAATTGTGTATTCAAAATGGTTCAAAGGATAAATTTTATATTACACATATTCTACCATAATTTTAGAAAATGGCTTAAAAGCACACACACAAAACATACAATAGATGGTAGAGTTGTCAGATGAAAAAGAAAAGGAAGGCTTGGGGTGTGGCTCAGCGGTAGAGTGCTTGCCTAGCATGCATGAGGCCCTGGGGTTGGTTCCCAGGACACTGCCCCACTCCTTTAAAAATATATATAAAATGATAGGAGTAAGGCCTTATTTATGGATTATGTGTAATATGCCAAGCACAGAGTTCTTATGAACTCATTTAGCCTCCAGCAACACTGTGAAACAGGCAATTATCCTTGCTTTATAGGTGACCAGAGAACGTAAGGGGAGAAATTACTGACAACTGCAATAGTCAGAAAAAAGTTTCAAAGGGATTACTGGAATTTAGATGGACTTTGGAGAAGAGATGGGATTTGGAGGGAAGAGGCCTGAAAGCATTCTAGACAGACAGTAGAAACTGGCTACGAAAGACCTGGTTTGCTGGGTGGGAACCCATCTGACCCTGGATGGTGAGCTGGCTTCTCATGACTAGAAGGGCAGGCCACAGATGACCTTCTATGCCAGAGTAAAGAGATGTGGACCTTATCTTTCAGTGTCTGAACAGAGAGTATCAAACTCAAGTGTTTCCTGAGGTCAGCCAGCAGGCAGCATACATGGAAGCTGTGGCTGAGTGCAAGGCGACAGGGAATGGTGTGTACTGTTGTAAATTGAGTAGAACATGGCCCTCCTAAGACACTCAGATTGCAAAACATAAATTTTTTTTTTTCATTTTTTGAGGTGGGGTCTCACTATGTCGCTCAGGCTGGTGTCCAACTTGAAATCCTCCTGGCACAGCCTCCCAAGTGCTGAGATGACAGGCATGTGCCACCACGCCCGACTGCAAACATAAATCCTGAGTGGCTTAGGCTACTGATGGATTTGGGTAGTATTGAACTTGTAAAGGAATGTAGAGTGTGCCAGGGGCATGCAAGGCCATGAGATATGTGAGGCACATCTTCCTGGCTTTGTCAAGAGCACTAGAAGATTGAGGATAGAAATTAATTCAGCTTCACTAAGTATATTATCTTTGTGATATGACAAAGACAGGTGGAGTAAAATGCTAATGACAGTTATGTGCCAGATGCCATTCTGTGCACATTGTATATATCATCTCCTTCAGTCCTCCTGATAGCCTGTGTATGGCTGCATGTAGCCTGTATATGGCTATGATTACTATTTCCAGATGAGGAAATAGAGGTTCAGAGAGGGGAAATGAGTTATACAAGGCGATTGCCACAGAAATACAGGATACAATGATTTGTGGCAGTTTTAATTGCATTTATAATTAATTCTTAGCTTTCTGAAAGTCATATTTCTCTCTTCTCCTCTCCTCGTCGTCCTCCTCCTTCTCCTCCTCATTGTCCTCCTCCTTCTCTCTCTCTCTCTCTGTCTCTCTCTCTCTCTCTCTTTCTCTCTCTTGCTCTCTCTCTGTGTGTGTGTCTCTGTGTCTCTGTCTCTTTCTTTCATGACACTGGTACAAGAGAAATTTAATTAAGAACTGCAAGATGTCACTACCTGGTGCTCCTTAAAAAGTGGCAGGAGCAAAGCAGAACCACCTAATCACTGGTATTTGTAGGCTTCCTGCTGGAAAATGCTGATGTAACTCCATTGCCACAGTGCCCTTGTCTCCTTTGGTCCAGCTCAGCTGAGTGGGTGCTGTTGGAGCCCTACTCTGCCTATGGATTTTCTAATTTCATAAAAACCAGAAGAAACTCAGTCATTGCATAAATCAGCTCCTTTCTGTACCAACTGCTGCTCCACTGAAGCAGAGGGGACAGGACTGGCCAACAGCGGGGGGAGGGGGGATTGGGGATGATGGCGGTGTATTTGTGCACGCACGCACGCATGCACGCGCATGCAGGGTCCAGAGCTCATTTCTAGTTTTGAATAACCTGAAATGTGCTCTTGAAAATTGGACTACTGCTTTCAGTTAAGGTCTTTCCTGACATGATGCTTACACAGGGTAGAAGCACAACAAATAGATGCTCAATTAATTTGCACTGAAGGGCCATTGTGGGGCTTGTGCACAGGGTGCCAGAGAAAGAGGGGAGGATCTGGAGAGGATGTAGGGAGGGTCCTGAGCCTCTCAGGGGCAGTTGGTGGCAGAGTAGAGTGCACCAGGGACTCATTCAGGGGAAAGTAAAAGGGACAGAGAAACCTCACGGTGCCCTCCTTACAGGAGACTCATTGATTCAGGATATAGCTATAGAATGTACAGGTTCTACTGCAAGGGCCCACAAAGACTTGTTAAGATGGAGCAAATCAGTCCTGTAAAGTTTTCTTGTTTACTCCTTCTTCCTTCATCCCAGCATCTTCCAATTAATTAAAAAACCTTCTTTCTCTACTGTGAACTTCTTGAGAACTCTATTTGTTATCTAGATACAGTCAATACAGTGATGAGTTACATTTTTTTTATCCCAGTTCACTTGAGGCAGGAAAATGGAGAGTTTTCTAAAACTCGGTAAAATGTAACCCACATGAAAGTAGAACGGGGTTGGAGGGCAGGCACTGGAAAAAAATGTGGAACTCTTACCAAAATGCATCTTTTCTTTTGGAGAGGAGGTCAAAGTATAATAGTCACATCAGGAACAGTTTTGAAAAATGGGGCTGTCAGTGTTATGAAAACAGCTTCAGAGAGCTTTTTTTTTTTTTAATCTGGAAAAATAAAGTGAGTGGTTCAGATGAATGTCATTAAATTGTGGGGAAAATGTCAATATCAGGCATAACTTTATACTTTTATATGGGCCCTGGAAATTGGAATTCATTTGCACAGAAGTAGAAAGTATGCTTTTTCATATGTTCATTGATAGCATGTATTTTGAAAATTTGGAGCAACATAATTGATGCTCTAAGAAACTTTCCATTTTTATTACTTCACATGGAGACCTTTTACTAAACACATGAAATTGTTGTTGTTGTTGTTAGGTGCTGTCGAGTCTTTCAATGCTAATTTATTACAAACAGGAATACTGCTAATATTAACCTTAACCGTTCTTTACTCTATGTAACCACAATGGCTTATATCTAATTCCCAAGTCATCACCAATACCACATAGAATAGCATCAAGATCATTTTTATATCTCTATTTGGTGTGAATAATAATGGCCATACATTTGAATCACACATGATCTTGTGTGATTACATTTAATTATTATAGCAACCTTGAGTTCTGTGTTGTTGTTGTTGTTGTTAGGTGCCATCGACTTGAGTCTGACTCATAGTGACCCTATGTACAACAGAATGAAACACTACCTGACACTGTGCCATGCCTGGCACTATGTCAGTCAGTGCTTCTCTGCTATTGGTAGGGTTTTCCATGGCTGATTGTTTCAGAATTGCTTCAGGAGTGCATTGCCAAGTCCTTCTCCCATTTTTGCAGTGCTGAGGGTTAAACTCAGGGCCTCAGAGAGAGTGCAGAGCAGCACTCTACCAACCAAGACAAACCCCAGCTCCTGTGCTATGATGTACACATTGTTAATTATATTTGATAGATGGTAGAAAGATGAACACACTGAGCCTCAGCTCTTAGAGGTTAAATAACTTGCCCAAGGCCATAATTAGCTGCTAGGATAAGTTGCGTGTTTGATCTCAGATGAATTTTTATTAAAATGAATAGGTTCCATAAATAAACATTTTGCTTTGAGGAAATATCTGCAAAATCTTCCACTGCAGATATTTAGGCCACGAGCACTCTATAACCTCAGCAGTATTTGTTGGATATGTGAGCAGACAAAAAGCCAAGCAGACAAGTCTTTGATTTATGCAAGCTCCACATTAGTTCACATTTAAACAAGTCATCTTCCTAAAAAATTCATATTCCTAATTCACTGAATCAAGAAGTGCCAACATGTATGTGTTTAAAGCAAGGGGAAGAGGAAGGAGTGAGGAACCAAAAATCCCATCACTTTGAAAACGTTGCTGTGTTTGCAAGTCAGCCACTGGAGAGGCTGTGGAACTGTTTTGTTTAAAAAGGTGCTTGGTAAGGGCAGATAGTGGTGGCACAGCATTATCGTTCTCATCCATGGTCATGTCTAAAGCAAACAAGGGCAGGTTCAACACAGCTCCTCACAGTGCTGTGCAGTGTATGAAGACTTTGGGGGTTAGCATGGATACTTTCTAGGTCTTTGCCTGGCAAGATGACAGAAACCAGTTTCCCTCCCTCCCTCCATTGCTCTTTCGCCTTTTTTCTTCCCTCCTTCCTTCCATTTTTTTGAGCCATACCTGGCACACAGTAAACACAAAGAAGCTTTAGCTATGGCTATACTCTGGGTCTCAGTCTGTTGCCCAGCACGCCTTGAACTCCTGGGCCTAAGAAATCCTCCGGCTTCAGCCTCTCAAGTCGTTGGGACTGCAGGCATGCACCACTGCATCTGGATAGAAACAAATTTTCTAAAATTACTCCACTTCATATATTTTCCTGGTAGCATTGTCATTGGACTGCATTTGAGAGCTCCCACCAGCCCTCTGAACTTATTTACATGCTTTTC
This sequence comes from Pedetes capensis, assembly GCA_007922755.1. Taxonomy (NCBI): domain Eukaryota; kingdom Metazoa; phylum Chordata; class Mammalia; order Rodentia; family Pedetidae; genus Pedetes; species Pedetes capensis. The sequence continues at coordinate 181,520 of VMDO01001751.1, forward strand.
AACAGCCCATCAGAATTACCTTTCCTAAACTCCTTACCTGAATTCCAGCCTGCTGGAAGCTTCATCCTCCCAGAGCACTTATTAATTACCCCATGACTCATTTTTAAACTAAGTGGACACTGCTTGACTAATGGTGACTTGGTTCTTGTTTCATTTCCCCAACTTGAATGTAAGCCTCTGGAGGGCAGGCTTTAGGATCTGGATCTTAGGCACCATTCTTCCCCTTCCCCCTCCAGTACTGGTGAGTTGGATTCAAGGCCTGGTGCACACTAGGTAAGTCCTCCACCACTTAGCTGCACCCTCAGTTCCTTTTTTATTTTTATCTTGAAACAGGGCCTCACTAAGTTACACAGGCCACCTCTGGCCTCTAGCTTGCCAGCAGCCTCCCGAGTCCTTAGGATTGCAGGTGTGCGCCACTGCTCCTGGTTTAGGCTCCATTCTTGCTGCCACCTCCTTCTTCCTCCCTTCAGCACTGGGCCCTGGGCCAAGCCCAGTTCATTGAGAGACTGGAAATTGTGGTGATTCAGGCCTGACCTCCTGGGTCTGAATTCTGATTGCTGTTACTCCTGACTCTCACTTGGTAGTTCAGCCTCTTCCTGTGTAATATGGAAATCTAAGGGTATCTACATCATAAGTTATGGAGATTTAGGGAGGTGCCTTGTGAAAAGTGCTTTGAATAGGACCTGATTTGCGGTGAGCATGAAGCCTTAGCTATTGCTATTCTTCAGTAACACTGCAGGTGAGAGACTGGAGCCTGTGAGCAGGGTGCTGGGGCAGTGACCATGGAAGACATTATCTGTGCCAGCCCAGCACCTGGGATCTCTACACATCCATCCTCCACCAGGCCACAGGCACCAGTACCAGGCCCGCCATTCTGGGCTGGGGTGGACGCTGGCTCCAGGAGGAAGTCAGTGCAGAATGTGACCTGTGAGAGGATTCTGTGGGAGAGTGTGTCAGATTTGGAGGTCGAGTGGACGCAGGGGAAGTAGATGGGGAGCTCACGAAGGCTTGTAAGTTTTCAGGTTAGACAATGAGGTTGACAGTGACACTTAACTAGGAAAGGGACTCAAGGGCTAAAGAGGATTAGAGGGGCTAATTATGAGTTTAGCTGTAGACTTGTTGAGTTTTCCATGTCTGGGATGCATCAATAGCAACAATGCGTCACATGAATGACAACAACTGCTGACCTGTGCAGAGTGTCCCGCTCTGGTCCCTGTTCCCAGCCCTTCAGAGACTCTTAGCCACCTGTCCCCACCTCAGCCTGAATGCAGCCTGAATGTTCTTATTCCCATTGTGCAGATGAAAACCGTAGATGCAGAGGGAACGGGTCACTCGTATAAGGCTGTGCTGCTAATTGACATGGTGCAGAGTTTGAGAGCCAGGCAGTCTGCCCCAAAGCTCCCACATTTAGCCACTAGTCACCCCACACCCTGTATCTGCAGGTTCAGGGCTGGCTGGTCTGGACATGTAGGTATGGTAAGGGATGATATTGCTGGAAAAGACCCTGCGGGTGGCAGAGTGCTTGGCTAACGTGCATAAATCTGTGGGTTTGATCCTCAGCACCATACACACACAAAATAAAAAACAAAGGCAAAACAAGTCATGCAGAGTGAGATGGATGTTGGCTGAAAGAAACCCCTTTAAGTGAACATCATTATTGAAGATAGGGTTGACATAGGTTATGACTGGGAGAAAAGTTCAAGAGGACAATAGTGCAATCCATATTATTGGCCATACATTGTTTTGATACCATATTTACGTTGCCCATTTCAGTCAACAATGTTTCTTCCTATTGCTTTTAAATTTCTTAAATTAACACTCTTGTAAGTAGGTGGGAAGTGTTATTATGTAGGGTACATAGGAAGAAATGGATATGGGAATAGAACCCTAGCTAGACACCCCCCACTGAGCATTTAACAAAGCATACACTGAAATAGGGTATAGATTGTAAAGTACTAGTTATGAGCTGGAGTGGGTTAGTAATTTTCTATTAACTTTTAGGGTGGCATAAACAAAATTCAGTGGATGCTAATGATTTACTTTGTACTCTATAAGCTGCCTTAATTATATGAGGAAGAAGTTGAACACTATGACTCTATGTACACAGCTCTGGCTGTGTATCAGAATCAGGAGCAGCTTTAAGAAATTGCACACTTATGCCCCACCCCTACAAATTTCAGTTTAGTAACTTTAGTAAAGCAAAGTGCAAGAAGAGAAGACTGGGACTTTTTATTTATTTATTTATATTTGATTAATGCCTTTTTAAAATAGGTGCACTTCTGTCAAGTTGATGGTATGATGTAAATATTTATTTATTTTCATCTCACTATCTCTGATATAAATACTTATTTTCATCTCACTCTCATTGAAATGATTTTTCCCTAAAGGTATAATGGAGAAAATTCCATAATAGAGCTGGCAAACAGGAAAAAGGTACACTCAGCCGACAGAAAAATTTGGGGCTTTTCTGGAAGATGCCAGAAGATGAGATGGAATTAAAAGAGACAGAAACCCCAAGGGGCCCTGGAACTGGAAAGAAACACACTAGCGCCATCTGGTGGAGATCAGGAGGAGGCCTCAGAGTGATTGATTATCAGGGTGATTAATTATAAGACACCCTGTTTCCACCTGCTTCATTATGCCAAGCAGCTGGTGGCAGTATTTGTCCCCAGGTAAAAGCTGCAAGAAGTGTTCTTGAAGTAAAATCGGGATCTGGGTGAGAGTCTCTTACTTTGGCACAGGGGTGAAAAGAGAAGCAGAAGGTGCTTTTGTACTTTCATGGGAGCGAGGCTCGCCAAACTCCAGAGTAAAGCTTTTTCTACTTTGGTGGAGGGGTTGGTCACTCCCTTGCTTATTTGCCCCATGGGAAGCCTGTCTGCCCACTTATTGCTGATTCCCATAGACTTGACTTGAAATTAGGGGAGGTGCCAGTAGATGGATCTCTTGAAGTGTGTGCTGATCACAACATCCTGATGATCCACATTTGGCCCACGCAGTCAGTTTCTAGCCATGTCCATCACTGACTCTCCTGGATGGACTTCACGCCTGCTTGCTTTTTGTAGAGGGGAGATGAAATAATGAGAGCAGGTATGACAAGCACTATTGATCTCTGTACTGTCTCCCTCATTCTCACATCTATAATCAGAACTTCATAACAATTTTAGCATTTAAATGGCACTTTTATTTCCATTTTGCAAATAAGGCAGTCAAGACTGTAAAAAGCTAAGGGGACCCATTCAAATTCACACAGATCGTATGTGGCAGAGTTAGAATTACAAATCTACATTGTGGAACATCACACTATGTTCTCTTTCCACTCATCACATAGTTTCCAACAACTATTTGATAAAACTCTGTTTCTAGAACATAAAACAGTCTTGGGGATTTTGGGGTAAAATTTGTTATATAAGCCAACATAATAGACTAATGGAACTGAAAAATACTGAGAAGTCCTCTCAAATGATGGCTCCTATGTAGGTGAAATAGCAATAATGCAAAGGGCAGGATTTTTTAGGGAGGTGCTGGGAATCAAACCCATGGCCTCATGCATGCTATACACACACTCTCCCATTGAGCTGCACCCCACCCCTGAAGGACAGTTTCGTGTAGTAGAAAGGAGTTCACTTAGGGAGTTAGTTGTAGGCAGATGGAGTACTTATTAGTTTCCTGACCCTGCTGTAATGAATAGACAAACAGCAAACATTTCCTCTTTCATAGTCTGGGAAGCCAGGAGTCTGGAATCAAGGTGTGGGCAGGCTCACCTTCTTCTGAAAGCTGTAGGAGAGATTGTGTTCCTTGCCCTTCCCACTTCTGGTGGCTATTGGCATTCCTTGATTTCTTGACTTGTGGCTCCATCACTCTACCCTCCATTTTCACATCACTTTTCCTCTGTGTCTCTGCCTTCTCTCTTCTCTCATAAGGACACTTGTCCTTGAACTTAGAAGCTACCCTGGAAATCTAGGATGACCTCATTTCATTATCTTTAATTTAAATACACTTGCAGTTTTTTCAAATTAGGTCACATTTAGAGGTTCCATGGGTTTGAACACAGGTATATCTTTTTGGAGGGGAGTTGCCATACAACCTACTACAAGGTATAAATACAGTATTTATTTACTTTTTCATAGTGAAATAAGAAGCCCCTTGGACCTTAAAACCTGTGATATCTGTTTATTCAGTCATGGGAACACCTCATCCTTAGAGACTAGCTCCATGTTATTTTTTCTTGAATACCAACATGCCAGTCTGAAAACCAGAGCTTTTCTTGTTCGTTCCCGGTACCTGTCTGTGATGACATTTCCTATGCTCTGTCTCTCTCTCCTTTTCTTTGGCTTCCTGAGCAAGATATTTGGCTTTTCAGTGTTAGAAACTGCTATTCAAAATAAAGGAAACAAGCAAAAGAAAATGAGAAAAGTGTTCTGTGGTTTCTGTATTCTTTAGTTGTGGAAAGGAATGGCAGGTTTACTCAGCTCCAAGGTTGGAAAGAAAAGTAAAAACCCTGGGGAATGAGTGGGTACTGGGCTATTTATTTTTGAGTCACTTACATTCTTCAGTTTGTAGACGGAAAAAACAGAAAGCCAGGAGGATTATGTAAGGTCACTTGGCAAGTTGTGGGCTGACCCAGCATTAACACTCAGGACTTCTGAATTCTCTGTTCTGAGCCTCCGAGTCACAGTGCATCTGGTGAGGTTCTTACCCCATTAATCTCTGGCTGTCTGGGTAGGCTATGAGGGTCTTGACTCTCACAGCCAAATGAACACATGAGGGAAGTTAAACCTTGATTTTGTTGGTTTCATCCTTATTGAGTAAATGAATAAAAGAAATGGACACTGTGATCTTATTGTTCAGGCTACCTCTAAGCTGCTTGGTGGTATGGTGTCTGTAAGCTTTAAAAACAGAGTTTTTAATTCTATACTGGTGTCAATCATTGGCAATGCCCTCCTTGAACCCAAGCAGATTGAAGGATTACTGTGGCTGGAGTCAGTGTACGTTAAGTTACATGGGAAAAGCAGCAACAAAACAGAAGATAGTCATTCTTCTTAATAAGGACCTGTTCCAAGCATTTAACTAAAAGCAAATGTTCCCTGTGCAGACTGTGAACTGCTTTGAACTTCTTTGCAAGGTCAGGTCTCCAACAATTTGGTAGAATCAAAGTTAGTCAGGGAGCAGAGGTAAATATTTAAGTAAACTGGTCTAAGGAAAAAATTCTTCATCTCCAGAGTCTCTGAGAACTCTAACAGGTATTGGTGATTGGTATAAGGCTCAACTACAAGTCTGTATTATGAGGCTCCACAGACTTCTAAATGACACACAGACTTTAATGCAGCACACTTGGTAGTAGAATTGTGCTTTGCATCATTTAGGATATAAGTTTAATGGCTTATTTCTTTGCTAATGCTTATTAAATCTCATGTATTAAATTTCCTTTTGTGCTAAGCACATGACCAAACAACTAAGAGCCGCAGATCTTCCATTCAAATAGTTCATATGTGATGCTTTCTCATTTCACCTCACAGCAACCTTGGCATTGTAGTATATTGTCCCTGCTGGGAGAGTTTTCAAAGTACATTTTTACTTTTGTTACATAAAGGACCCAAGAAGACTCCTGGAGTGTGTCTAAGGGGAGAGTCACTTTGGTGGTTACTTTGGCATTTATTCTTGCCAACCTTTTGGCACTTATGCTTGCCAACTCAATGGGCCAGTAATAATTTGGAGTAAATCTTGTGGAGCATAAACTTTGGAAAACATAAAGGCCAAAGTTTCTGCAAATTTGTCTAATTCCTTGATCAGTATGTGATTCCTTGATCAGTATGTGGACCTCAAATCTAAGTTTGTTGTCTATTTTCATTTGGGCACAAAAGTCATGGGAAGAATTTGCAAGGCTGGCAGGAATCAATGGGCTACAAGGAATCTGATGTAAATGTTGCATCTCTTAGTTGTAGGTGAGGCTGACAGTGCCACTTGCTTGAGAAGCCTATGAGATGGGGACCCAGGGATCCTTTTCCAGATTATAGGTAGTAACATTTGTTTGGCACATTGACTGATTTTTCTAAATGCATTTCTTTGCATTTATCCATTTCAACTGTACAAGTGAACCCTAGCCTATGCCTCTGTGTGTGTGTGTGTGTGTGTGCCTGCGTGTGTGCATGTGTGTGCACATGTGCGTGCAGAGAAATAGCCTCTGGAGCTAGCTTCTTTTTCTGATTCGTTACCTGTCCCCACATGCAATTTGTCTTCCTCCTTTGGCCTGCAAGCTTCTCACGGCTGTGTTGTTTCATCTTTGCTTGGCAGGTTTGCCCTATGCACTTACTAGTCTGACTCAACTTTGGTCAGCTGTTGTGAGTATCATCTCTCCTGGGCCCCAAGCTCCTACTTCCTGTCCCTGAAAGTAGGTCTGGGCTTCCTGGGTCAAAAATAAATGGGATCTACAAATTACTTTGTCTTCAAGACTGTGTAGATATAGTTAGTGATCCAAAATATGTTTCTGAACAAGAGGAAAACTTGTAGGTAAAGCCTTGATAGTAAAATGATGTTAAAACATAGCATATCATCTCTGACCCTGACCTTATTCAAGATACATTCTTGTCCTTTCTCTTCACACTTACCAAAAATGGTACCAGAGTTGAGAACTTCATGAGATTCACTCAATTTCAACCCTGTCAGTGGGTGCAAAGAAAACAGTAATTACTGAATTTGGAAGCTGATGAAGGTGTCATTTTGACTATACCAAGAACTGAAGATTTCTGTTTCCAGTGCTTGCAAAACCATTTCAATTTAGGAAGTGGAATATTTTCAAAACTTCTTTAGCGACATAGCTTGACCTTGACTTTTGAGGAGGGAAAGGAAGTCACAGGATATGAAATGCTCAGCTTACACTGATGAAGTGCTCATAGTGTCAACTTTTTCTCAGGGTGACAATATGGGTCCCCAATGGAATAAAGTAAGAACTGGGACTGTCAGCATTGCATCCTTGGTTGACACTGTGACCAGGTTATGGCTTTTCTAGAAACTTAAATTTGCTCCTCAGGGTGCCTGTTTGTGTTCGTACATCTCAAGAGCTATTGTGTGATAAGTGCAAAAGCCATGCTGTTTACAAAAAAGCTAGAACTTTGTGTTAGTCAGTAAGAGCTCTCCAGAGTAGGTATCTGCTTAGTCATTCCTGCCAATGATTATTGTATTTATTTTCTCTCCATAGTTATGTACTAACAACCTCTCAAAGCTATAGTTGCTCTTACATTTCATTCTTAGTTCTTCAAAGATAAACTAATAATACAGGGAGCAAATGTGCACTGTTTATTAATTGAAATCCCCAGGACATGGCATAAACTGAAGAGAAAAGTGCTTTTAGAGATAAGAAGTATGTCTTGCCACTTTGCATGGAGAGTCTTATACCCACATGTAGTGAGAGCTGGCATTTTTTGGGCCTTGTGCCACCTCCCCTTGGCTCACCTTGGACAGTTGCAGCTGCAGTGGACAGTGCCCCGGCTTGCAGCTGCTCACCTTCTCTCCTGGGCCTTAGAGTTCTCCCTCAGGAGTTTACTCAATCCAAGCCTGTCATCAAATACAGGACAGTTTATTTCCTCTCCATCAGTGGGGTACGAATAGTGATGATTCAAGGTCTGGCCCCTTGTCCTTCCTGAGTGGGACCAAGCCGCATGTACCTCCAATTGTAAGTCAATGATGCATTCTTCATTGCTTTTTCCTTCTTGAGGGCTCCTATCCTAGGTTCTGCTCTGGGGGAAGGCATATTAAGACAACTGTTATTGCAGAAGAATGAAGAAATCACTAGGAGCATCTCTTTCAGCATATCCTCTTTTTGGTTTTGTTTTGTTTTGAGTCAGGGTTTCAGTCTATATGCTAGGCTGTCTCAGCCTCCCAAGTGCTAGGATTATAGGCCTGCGCCACTGCATCTGGCTTCACCATCTCTTTTTAACTTGCTGAAGAGAAAGATAATCTTTCACTATCTTTTTAAAATTGGAAGCCAGCGGCGGCGCTGACACAGCCTGGCTCTTGGGCAGTGGGGGTCATCGCTGTTGCCAGAAGGGACTCCCCGACCTCCTGCAGGTACTGCCCCGCAAAAAGCGCGTCCCTGTAGAAGCAGCTGGGGTTGAAGCAGAGCCCCGCGGGAGGGCGCCCCCCGACGGCACACTCCCTTCGGTTCCCCTACGACGTAGGTACTTAATGTCCCTGGAGCTGCTGAGAGACTTCCCGCGTGGGTCTGCTGCACGGCTACTGCTCAGAGCGCTGTGACTGCGACTGTGAACGCAGCCAATCCCTTTCCAACCGGCACTTGGGGGCCTTTGGCCCCATCCCGCGCTACATGTGCTGCCACGGCAAGCTGCGCTTCGCGCCACGGACATGCGAGCTCTCCTCGTGCAATGAGATGACCTGCTGGGGCCTGGCGGGCACGCGCCTGGAGAACTGCTGCCAGTGCCGCCTCAAGGGCCACGCGTCCGTCGCTCACACCTTCCACTCGGCGGCGGAGGAGGAGCCGGGACTGGGCTGCCCCATGGGGCCGAGGCGGCTCCCCCCAGGCGCTGGCTAGAGCGCATGCGGCGGACCTTCGAGGAGCCCTCTTCGTCCCTGGCCGCGCAGATCCTGGCCAGCGTGTAGGAGGTGGTCGTGATTGTGTTGTGCGCTAGCGTGCTGCCAGACTGGCGCACCCTGGCCTCCGACAACCACAGCCAGGATGACCGGAGCAGGATATTTGAAGCTATCTGCTTAGGTTGGTTCACTGCAGAGAGTGCATCATGAGGTTCATCGTCTCCAAAAACAAGTGTGTTGGAGAGATCAGAATGGTTTATCACTGTGGACAGTGGCCTCAAGAGAACCTAGATGGAGCGACCAAAGAGGTGGAGGAAGGATATGATGACCAGCCTTTTCAGTGTGCTCTCGCAGACACGAAGTTGCTTAGTTTTTACAGTAATCCTGTAAGGTTGGCTGCGACTCAGTGTCACATCCTCTCCATTTTGGGACTCAGGATGAAGGAACGGTCCTTATCTGGAATGTTGCCATCCTAGTGCTCCAGGAAAAGGAAAAGATAATGGAAGCAGAAGACTCTTAAAGCTTCTGCTTGGAAGCATGACAATTTTACTCACATTTTACTGACAAAGCTAGCCGCATGATCTAGCGTGACATTGTTTGGCTGAGAAAATATAATCCTCCATGGGGGGGAGCCAGGCTATTTGGGAGCAATAGTATAATTACTCTAGGTTTGTAGTCAGAAATATGACCCTTTCCTGTGGTAATGGAGGAAGGGAAGCATCTATACATGTGAACCTCAGTATGAGCTAGTGCAGGATCTGGCCTCACGTAATCTGGATAGGGCAAGAACCCTGAGCCAAGGAGAGGTCTTCTTCGGATTCCTGCACTTACTTAGGCTGGCTCTCAGCACCAGAGAAAGCACTTGACAGAAAAGGTCACATCAGGATAAAACTCCCAAGACAATCTCTCAGACATAAATTACATAGCACTTGTGGAAGTCTAGTGCTTTGAAAAAGAATTTATAAATATAACAAATAGAGAATTTACAACAGGAGAAATAATAGGCCAATCCAAAAGACTTTTAAAAGTAAACTTAAAATTCTCAAAGATATAACAGATCGGCAGGTGTCAGTGAAGTAAGATCAAGAGGCAGTGGAACAAGACCAGGAAGTATATGTGGAAAAAAGTTATTGAGCTGGAAAACCAAGTTGGACACATATAAAGAGAGAACTAATAAATGAGAAGGTAGAACTAAGGGAAATTCTCAGTCAGTTGGTGACATGGAAGATAGATTGAGAAGCTTTAGCCTACATGAACTAGTATTTCCAGAAAAAAAAAAATAGGAAGAGTAAAGAAGGTAATATTTGAAGACAAAATAGTTAAGAATTTTTTAACATTTGAGAAGGACACTAAATATCAGATTGAAAACAATGAAAAGTACATTACAAAAGAAAAGAACAGAAAAAATGTGCTTAGAACATTACAGTGAAATGACAAAATATTAGGAATAAAGAAAATTATCTTAAAAGCTACAGAGGCAATAAACAGGTTATCTATAAAGGAATGACACTCCGATTAACAGTATGCCTCTTACTAGTGCAAATTGTTGCCAAGACAGTGAAACAACACCTTTAGAGTACAGACACTCCTTGACATAATTATGGGGTTATGTCCAGATAAATGTAAGTTGAAAATAATGTAAGTTTGAAATGCAATTAACACACCTACCAAACATCATAGCTTAGCCTAGCCTACCTTAAACATGCTCAGACATGGGCATGGTGGTGCATGTCTATAATCTCAGCAACTCAGGAATCTGAGGCAGGAGGATCACTTGATCGCAAGAGTTTGAGGTCAGCCAGGGTAATACAGCAAGATCCAGTGTAAAAACAAACAAGCAAACAAAACCCTGCAGACTCTTACTGATTTAAAAAAATGTCCAGCTAAGAGTGTTTATAAGAAATACTCCTATAAAACATAACACAAATTAAAAATAAAGGAATGGAAAAAGATATCTCTAGTGTTGTCAGTGATAGAATAATATCCATACGCCTACAAGGAAGGCCAGTTAATATGACTATTATTCAAATTTATGCACCCACCACTAAGGCCACAAATGAAGAAAGGGAAGACTTTTATCAGCTTCTGCAATCTGAATAGATCAAACATTAATCAAGACATACTGATAATCACTGGTGACTGGAATGCAAAGGTTGGAAACAAAGAAGAAGGCTCAGTAGTTGGAAAATATGGTCTTGGTGACAGAAACGAAGCTGGAGATCACATGATAGAATTTTGTCAGACCAATGACCTTTTCATTGCAAATACATTTTTTCAACATCATAAACGGAGACTATATACATGGAATCACCAGATGGAACATACAGAAATCAAATTGACTACATATATGCAAAGAGACGATGGAAAAGCTGTGTACAAAATGTCAAAACAAGACCAGGTGCCGACTGTGGATTAGACCATCAACTTCTCATATGCAAGTTCAAACTGAAACTGAAGAAAATTAGAACAAGTATACGAGAGCCACGGTATGACCTTGAGTATATCCCACCTGAGTTCAGAGATCACCTCAAAAATAGGTTTAATGCATTAGACACAAATGATAGGAGACCAGAAGAGTTGTGGCATGACATAAAAGATATCATTCAAGAAGGAAGCAAAAAGTTCTTAAAAAGACAAGGAAAAGAGAAAAGACCAAATTACATGTCAAAAGAGACACTGGACCTTGCCCTTTAACGTCGAGCAGCTAAAGCAAAAGGAAGACATGATGAAGTTAAGGAACTAAACAGAAGATTTCAGAAGGCAGCTCGAGAAGACAAAAACAAATATTATAATGACATGTACAAGGAGCTGGAGGCAGAAAACCAAAAGGGAAGAACACGCTCTGTGTTTCTCAAGCTTAAGGAAGTGAAGAAAAAATTTAAGCCTCGAGTGGCAGTAGTGAAAGATTCTACAGGGAAAATATTAAATGATGCAGGAAACATCAAAAGAAGATGGGAAGAATACACAGAGTCATTATACAAGAAAGAATTGGTAGATGACCAACCATTCCAAGAGGTTGCATATGAAGAGGAACCAATG
>VMDO01001752.1:0-192811 GCA_007922755.1 Pedetes capensis
GTATCCGACTCATAGCGACCCTCTGTACAACAGGGGAAACACTATTGTCAGTGCTTCTCTGCTGTTCATAGGGTTTTCAATGGCAGATTGATTTTTGGGAGGGGGTTTCCAGGTCCTTCTCCCAAGCCTACAGCTTCTGGTGTTCCCAGGCGGTCTCCCATCCAGGTACTAACCAGGCCTGACCCTGCTTAGCTTCCAAGATCTGATGGGATCAGACACCACAGGGTCTACCCTGTGGCTACCGCTGCAGGCAATCTACCTATAGATTTGTCTATTCTGGATGTTCACATCGATGAAATCATATAATATGTGGACCTTTATGACTGGATTTTTTCACTTAGCATGTTTTCAAGTTTCATCCATGTTTAGTATCAGTACTTAAGTTCTTTTGGATATGCTGCATTTATCCTTTCATCAGCTGATGAACATTTGGGTTGTTCCCACTTTTCTGGCTATGGAAATGTTTTTATTTTTCTTGGGTGTATACCTAGGAGAGTTGTATGATTATATGGAAACCTTGTATTTAACCATTTGAAAAACAACCAAACTGTTTTTCCAACATAAGGGCACCATTTTACATTTCTAACAGCTATGTGTGCAAGCTCTAATTTTTCTACATCCTTGCCAATACTTATCTGTCTCTTTAATTATTGCCCTCATAGTGATATGAAGTGCTCTCCCATTATAATTTTAATTTGTACTTCCATGATGCCTATTGATGTGGATCATTTTTATGTGCTTATTGGGCACTTACATGCCATTGGAGAAATGTCTATTCAAGTCTTTTGCCTACTTTTAAAATTGAATCATGGATCTTGTTCAGTTGTAAGATTATTTATATATCCTGGTCACTAACCCCTCAGGTATGATTTGTAAATATTGTTTTCCTTTCTGTATATTGTCCTTTGACATTTTTTGTACTATTCTTTGATACAGTTTTAATTCTGATAAAGCCAATTTATTTTTCCCTATTTGAGATTTTCATGTTATATCTAAGAATCCATTGGAAAATTCATTATCATGTTGTTTTCTAAGATTTTAATAGTATTAGCTCTTCTTATACCAGGGTTGCCAAAAAAATGTGTACACATTTTAAGATACACTATCTATTACTTTTTGAAGTTGAATTGAATTACAATAGTAATGTGTAGTATGACCTCTTGTAATTGCAGAAGTCAAACATGATATGTATTCTTTTGTGATCATTATATGTTGAGCATTAACAATTTTAACACAATTAATGTGTATCTACTTTGGCACCCTCTGTATTTAGGTCATTGGTCCACTTTGAGTGAATGTTCATGTATGTTAAGTACGGATACAACATCATTCTTTAATATGTAGATATCCAGTTATTCCAGCATCATTTAATTCCCATTAAATTGCTCATCATTTAATTCCCATTAAATTGCTTTGCCATCCTTTGTTGAAGTTCAGTTGACCATAAATGTGGGATTTTGATATGGATTGCACTGAATTTGTAGATCAACTCTGGAATTATTGCCCTCTTCTGATAGATTAACATGGTTGTCTTTACATGTTTTTATGTCTTAATTTTTCTCAATAGTGTTGTATAGTTTTCGTAGTATACATTTTGTTCTTTAGTTAAATGTATTCTTAAGCGTGCTTTTATATGCAATTTTCTTAATTTCATTTTCAGATGGTTCATCACTACTGTATAGAAAGTTATTTTTAGCATGTGTTTCTTGATTCCTGCATCCCTGTAGTACATGTTGATTATTTTAAATAGGTTTTAGACAGTTTCTTAGAATTTCCTGTATGTAAGCTTGTTTTCTGAGAATAGACATAATTTTATTTCTTTCATTCCAAACTTCATGCCTTTCATTATATTTTCTTGCCTAATTTCCCTAGCCCAGAACCTCCAGGTATAAAATTAAATAGAAGTACCAAACATAGACATCCTTATCTTGTTCCTGATCTTAGAAGGAAAGAATTCAGTCTTCTATCATCAAGTATAATGCTAGCCCTAGGTTTTTCATAAATGATCCTTACAAAATTGAAGCAGTTCCCTTCTGTTTCTAGTTTCTTGAGTGCTTTTATCACAGACTTTGCTATATGTTGTTTTGTGTCAATTCCTATGATACAGTTTTGTCCTTTTTGCTATTGACAAGGTGTCTTGCATTCCTGGGGTAAATCTTACTTGGTCACATGGTCAAGGTGTTTGTTTATTCTTTTCCAAATATTGGTAGATATGATTTGCTAGTACAGCCATGTGCCACATATTGGTGCTTTGGTCAACAACACCCTGCATTTATGACTGGTTTCTATTCAAGTTTTGGTGTCTTCTTGAGTCAGGTGCAATAGTTCATGTCTTTCTAGGAGTTTTTCCATTTCAACTAAATTTTTTAATTTGTGAATAAATAGTTAATACTATTCTTTTATAGTTCTTTTTCTATAAAATTGGTAATAAAATCTTCCTTCACTAAGAGAATAAAGGATAAAAACATACATTTATACTGGATTTTATAATTACATAAATACCTTTATTGTGTGTATGTGTGTTTCTTTCAGCCTTAAGAACCTCCTTTAATTTCTACTTAGGTGGGTGTGCTAGCAATGAATTTTCTGTCTTTATTATGAAATGACTTTATTTTGCCCTGATTTTTATCTGGCAATGACTTTATCTTGCATTAATTTTTGAAAGAATGTTTTGTTAAATATTAGATTCTTAGTCGAAAGGTTTGGGGGACTTTTTGCCAGCACTTTGAATATGCCCATCCTACTACTTTGTAGCCTCCATATGGATCACTGCATTTTTCCTACATAGGATTCATTGAGCTTCCTGGATGTGTATAAGATGTTTTTCATCAAATGAGAGAAGGTTTCAGCTATTATGTATTTGAATGATTTTTCTTTTCCTTTCTTTTTAGCCGTACTTCTAGTCATCCTGTTACACCAATGTTGGTATACCTGAAAGTGTCCTGCATTTCTCTGAAGTTCTGTTCATTTTTCTCCCTCCTGTTATCTCTTGCCTTTTCAGATTATATAATCTTTGCCCATTTGCCTTCAAGTTCACTGTTTGTTTCTTCTGCCACTCAAATCAACCACAGACCTACTATAATGAATGTTTTTCATTTAGTTATTATACTTTGCAACTCCAGAATTTCCTTCTGGTTCTTTTTTATGATTTCTATCTCTTTATTGATATTCTCTTTGATGTGATATTTTCTTTGTACCTTCCTTTATTTCTTAAAGCATAGGTTCATTTAGTTCTTTGAACATACTTACATTGGCTTCATTTAAGTCTTTGTTAATATGACATCTGGTCCTTCTCCCAGTTTTGTGTATGAACCATACTTTCTTACTTCCTTGCATGTCTCATAATTTTTTTGGTGAAAGATGAACACATTAGGTAAGATATTCTAACATTTCTGGATACTTATTATTGTCTCCCCTCCCCTAAAGTACTTGTTTCCTTGCTTAATGATTTGGGTGGACTATTTCTATGAAGTCTCTTTTTCCCAAAATGTGAAGTCCGTGATGTTGATCCCTAGGATAGTTTTGGGCCTACACACAGACACTCAGGGAGAGCAGTGGTCTTAGGCAGGATTTGGATTACAACCAACCCTTAGGTTCCACTCAGTATTGGCCATTTGCTCTATTATTTCTGATATTATTCAATGCAAAATTTTCTCTTAAATTTTGATAGAATTAAATTTGAACAATGGTAGTTTTTAAAGCCAGCCTTTCAGATTTAACACACGAGAGCCCTTATTAGTTGTCTCTTTTCTCTAGTTTTCTCTGATAAAACTAGCTGGCCTGCAGTTTAACCTGTTATTCCTAATTAAGAGGAGCTGGTAAGAGTCCCCTCAGGCTTGAATTTCCCCCATACTCTGAAAGGTAGCACCTTGGAGGAGCTTCTTATTGCTCTTTTTCTTATAAAGTGTTTCCCTCCCTGGTAGCCTGCAGCCATAGCACTGTGGCTTCTGATCCCATCAGGCTAAGAAGCTAAGCAGGGTCAGGCCTGGTTAGTACCTGGATGGGAGACCACCTGGAAACATCAGATACTGTAGGCTTGGGAGGAGGACCCAGCAACCCACTCCCAAAAATCAGTCCGCCATTGAAAACCCTATGAACAGCAGAGAAGCACTAACAATAGTGTTTCACCTGTTGTACATAGGGTCGCTGAGTCAAACACGGACTCAACGGCACCTAACAACAACAACTCCCTGGTAAGAATCTGCAAGCCATTACTCTGGATGTTGAGTGTGTCAGCAGCCTCTAGTCCTCTCAGTTTGCTTCTCACAACACAGAACCTCTGCCCAATGAGCAAGCTGAGGTGAAGACAATCAGAGCCTCAGTATTCTCAGTGTCTGGTGTATGTGAAGGTGAAGTTCTTTGAAGAAGCCTTATCTATATTAAATATCCCACAGACTACTTTTTGACCTTGGCTCAGCAGAGTATCCTAGTTGTGCAAAGATAAAATGTTAAAGGTAGAGAGCCAAAATTATCTTGGGTTGTCTCTAGTCCTTATGATAGCCATTTTTTATCTTCAATCTCTGTATCTAACCTAACATCCTTGAAACTATAAGGTGTAACTCTTAGACTATATAGCTAAGGTTAGCAGACCTCTAACCTCCACCCATCCTAAAGCTAAGAATACTAGAAGACAACATCTGAAACCTATAGAAAAGGTTTCCCTGTGTTGTTGCCTACCTGTCTAATGCCCTCACCAATGTATTTGGTAAATATATTGATTTATGGCCTTCTTTGTTCTGTGGTTATAAAAGTTCATGTAACCTCTTCTAGGGTGAAAAATGTCGTATAACATAACTTGAACCCATGTTCCCTGGTCATGGTCATTCATGTTCTGTTCAGAATAAACAACTTTTTATCTCCTGAAAGCAGAGTTGTTACTTGTTGACAGGAGTATCCCTGCCCTATGGGGCTCTGTAAAAGGAAGCTACCCTTGATGTCTCAGCCATAGTCACCTGAATTTAGCCAGGTCATCTCAGGAGATAGCAAGTGCTGGTAGTCTGCCCCTTCAGATGAGGTATGGAAACTCTCATTTGAGAGCTGAGTAGAGAGGAACCCTAGTCTTCTTGGCCAGATCTACCCAGAGTAGAGCTTCTCCCAAGGTCATCTGGTTTGTTTGGGGTAGTGAAGAAGGGAAAAGATAATGGCTCAAATGCTACAGACTCATTGTTCCTACAGAGTTTAGTAGGTTTTCATAGTAAATGTTTTTGCATTTTTCTGTGCCCTTATGACACTTTCCAAAGACTTTAAGTGATTGTATTTTTATAAATTCCTATAGATTTGCTTGACTCTCTGGGGAGTGCATCCTTGGAACTCACACTGCCATTCTGACAGTGAAAACCCTTACCCAATATCTGCCTTACTTTTAAGTATGGTGCTGGCCACAGTGCAAGAATCTTTCTTAAAAGCCAGAAACGTTAGCTGAATGTTTTTTATGTAATGCTTATGTTAATCTGACAGGATACTAGAAATTCTAAGAGCAGCTAAAGAATATTGGAAACAAAAGGGAAAAACTGCCTCGGATTAACCAAGCTACATTAGGCCTAGATAAATGATGGATAAATAAGGCAATATTCTCATTTTGAATACTTTCCAATGGAAAGAATTTCAGCTAACACATAATTTAAATGAATTAAATTTATTAAAAGTGGGAAACAAGGCTGAAAAAGGTATTACTCAAGAATGAACTCAGCCACAGTTTTAAGTACCAGAATCAATGCTGAAGTTTTTTTTAAATGGGAAGTTTTTACAGGGCCAATGTTTTTTGATCTTAAAACTGTGACGACAGTCAATCTTTAAGAACCTAGATAACCATGATGACTTCTGTTTTGCACTCCAAGTCATTCTGTCACTGCTTAATAAATAATCATTTGTGCTCTGTGGGGGTGGAAATAGGGTGGGGATTTTCTTTTTGGCACATCCAGTAGTGAGTAATACATTTATTTCAAGTGCCAATAAAAATGTTATACTGGACTTATGTGACACATTTGTTAGTTATTAGAGAAACTAACTTTAAATTGAGCAACGCTCTGTTATATTTCTCTACCTATAAATTCAGATTGTCTTATCAATTGTTGTTGTTAGGTGCCATTGAGTTGGGTCCAACTCATAGTGACCCTCATCAGGTGGCTGATTATTTTCGGATTGCTTTGGGAGTGGATTGCCATGTCCTTCTACCTTTTTTGTTTTTGTGGTGCTGGGGATCGAACCCAGGTCCTCAGAGAGTACAGCACAGCACTCTATCAATTAATCTAACCCCCTCTCCTTATCCTTTAAATATTCTAAACAAAATGAACATGTTTTTAATAGTTTGTGATATTTTTGGAAGGAGTAAGTAAAGACATTTTCAAGAATGATACCATCTCTGGACTTATCTTAGCAGATAGTAATTTTCAGCTGTTTCTTCTCAACTGCTCTTTCATAATTATTTATATTTTCTCCCTTTTTGGTATCTTTCAAACACTTTCCTCTCTTTTTCTTTTTGAAGTCCATGTCAATTGTCATGTGCTGCCCTTTCTTCTAAACTCCTAATCTGCCCCTCACCTCTGTATTGACAGAGCAAAAGTGTCCTAGGTTTTAGCCCTGTTGTCATTTGCTTGCGCATTCTCTGGGACTTAGTTTCCTCATCTGTAAAACACATTCTCTCTCAAACTAAATGAATCAGAGCAATTCCATCCTCAGAAATGGATCTAGTTTGGAATTCCAAAAATAGAACAAAACCATTAGGGACTTTAAGGCTTAGATTAATTAAACCCCTCATAAGAGGTTTTGCTGTTGATCTCACATTCAGAGATAATTTTAAATTTTAGAGTTATTATTAATACTCAGTCATACCCAATATTTTTAAGTTTTTGTAAGATTATTTGTAATGACATTTTAATTCATTTGAATAGTTACTAAGTGCTTGGTGCCTCCAGCCATACCACTATGGCTTCATATCCCATCAGATGTTGGAAGCTAAGCTGAATTAAATTGTATCAGTTTATTTTCAGAATTAAATGGTATCAGAAAGATGTCTATCCATGTTCATTGACTACACAAAGGCATTTGACTGTGTGGACTGTAACAAATTATGGATATCACTTCAATGAATGGGAATACCAGAGCATCTAATTGTACTAATGAGGAATCTGTACATGAACCAGGAGGCAGTTGTTTGAATAGCACAAGAAAACACTGCCTGTTTTAAAGTTGAGAAAGGTGTGCATAAGAGCTGTATATTTTCACCATCTCTCTTCAATTTCTGTGCTGAGCAAATAACCCGAGAAGCTGGACTTTATGAAGAAGAATGTGGCATCATGATTGGAGTAAAATTCATTAACTGTGTTATGCAGATGACACAACTCTGCTTGCTGAAAGTGAAGAGGATTTGAAACATTTACTCATGAAGATCCAAGAACACAGCCTTCAGTATGAATTGTGACTAAACATCAACAAAACAAAAATCCTTACAACTGGGTCAGTAAGCAACTTCCTGATAAAAGCAGAAAAAATTGAGGTTGTCCATGATTTTGCTTTACTTGGTTCTACAATTGATACCTATGGAAGCAGCAGTCAAAAAACCAAAAGATGCATTGCATTGAAAAAATTGTTGCAATAGACCTCCTTAAAGTATTGAAAAGTAAAGATTTCACATTGAAGATGAAGGTGCACCTGACCCATGCCATGGTATCTTCAGTCCCATCATATGCATGTGAAAGCTGGATATTGAATTAAGGAGAGAAGAGAAGAATTGATGCTTTTGAATTATGGTGCTGGAGACAAATATTGAATATACCATGGACTGCCAAAAGAACCAACAGATCTGTCCTAGAAGTACAACCAGAGTGCTCCTTGGAAGCAAGGATGGTTAGACTGAGTCTTACATATTTTGGACATGTAGTCAGGAGGGACCAATCCATGGAGAAGGACATCATGTTTGGGAGAGTGGCAGGTCAATGAAAAAAAGGAAAAACCCCCACTAGATGGACTGACACAGTCTGCAACAATGGGCTTAAGCATAAATAAGATCATGTGCCTGGCACAGAATCTGGGAGTGTCTCCTTCTGCTGTACATGGGGTCACTATGAGTCAGAGTGGACTTGCCATCTAACAAGTGCTTAGCATGTACAAGTACTATATCCTACATATATAACATATTTTATATGAGATCAGGAAGTCTATATAATTTTACAATTAAGAGAAACAGGATTAATGTTAAGGATGTAAACTTTAAAAAAAGCTTATAAGACTTTCATAGGAGAGAGTGTGGTTGAAAGGTGTGTGTGTATGTGTGTGTGTGTGTTTACCTTTCTGCAGAGTGTAATGATAGGTAACTTTCCTTCTCCTCTAAAATCCTCAATCTACAGCCCTTCTATGAAATGCTTGTACAAAAAGAGCTTAAACAAGAGAAAAAATGGTAAAGTTCCCTGTTGTGAAATATTTTAGAATAGATTTTAGACTAGAGATATAAAGACAATTACTCATCATAGATTCAAGCTTCATTCAATTAAACCAATTTTTTGAGTTGTATACATACAAATTCCTCCATCCCAGCTGGGTGCAGTGGCACACACCTGTAGTCCCAGCAACTCAGGAGGCAGAGACAGGAGGATCGCAAGTTTGAGACCAGAGGCAGTCTGAGTAATTTAGCAAGACCCTGTCTCAAAAAAAAGTAAAAAAAAAAAAATGGGCAGAGGTGCAGCTCAGTGGTAAAGCACTTGTAAAGCATGCAAGCATGAGGCTCTGGATTCAACCTCCAATACGAAAAAAAAAAAAAATTCCTCCATCGCAATTTAAGGGCTAGTTAAAAAATAAAACTTTCTGGGCACCATGGCATATACCTGTAATCCAAGTGACTCAGGAGGCTGAGGCAGAAAAATCTTGAGTTCAAGGCCAGAGGAAGCTTGTATAACTCAGCAAGACCTTGTCTCAAAATAAAAATGACAATAATAAAAATAAGTAAGACTATAAATAGAGTTTTCAGTGGTAATACAGTTAATTATCAGGTTAGTAACAATATTACAATGAATGTCATGTAAGTGGTAATATAATGAACTGTCATACTAATGGTAAGATAATAATACTCATCATTAGCTTTGCTGTACTAAGATTGAACTGAAAATATAGAAAGGAAAAGTTAGAGTTATTATGCAAAGTCCTTAAATAATTTTCTAGATTAAATAAGCATAACAGCATAGCATGGGAGAAGGATGTGGCAACCCACTCCCAAGGCAATCCCCCCAAAAAAATCAATCTGCCATTGAAAACTCTATGAGGGTCGCTGTAAGTTGGACATGACTCAACAATACCTAACAACAACAACAACAACAGCATAGAATGAAAGAAAAATTGTATATTTTGTTTTTAGTAAAGTATCCTGAAGTGGAGTGTAACACGGCTCCCAAATCTGCCTTTAGAAGTAAAGGACATTTTCCCAGCTACTGAAAATGCAGCTCACAGACAGCCTTTCCCTGTGAGCCTTCTTTGGGAATATCTTCTGCTAAAGGGACCTGGGTTCCTAAAAGCATGTCCTATTCCCAGGAATGACTAATCAACATACAGATATAAAGGCTGCAATTTCAGAGGCCCTCAGCCCAATTTAAGAGCCTCCCACTGAAGAGCACCCAGAAGGGCTAGCCAGGCCTTCAGTGAGACTACATCGCAGCCCATTTTCTTCCTACAACTCATCCTGTTCACCACCCTTCCCTTGTGGAAGAAGCACACAGGGGGAGCACGCTCCAGTAATGTCCTGGATGCTTAATCTCCACGAGGATTTCCTTACCAGGGAAGCCAACTCTTTCACTAACCAGCAATGCCCTTGCATAAGTGATGAAATACATGTTCATTATTAATAATTATTCTTTGCTAAAATTAGCTTCCTAATGTGAAAAACAAATATAATCCTGAGCTAGAGTTGTTGTTTGGGTGTTAAATGCATTAACATAGAAGTGGTTGTGTTGATGTTGTTGTTATTGCTAGGTACCATCAAGTCAGGTCAAACTCATAGTGACCCAATGCACAACGGAATGAAACACTCCCCAATACGGTGCCATGCACATGATCTTTTATATATTTAAGCCCATTGTTGCAGACACCGTGTCAATTCATCTAGTTGGTCCATTTTTTTATTCATTGACTCGCCACTTTCCCAAACATGATGTTTTTCTCCAGGGATGGGTCCCTCCTGACAACATGTCCAAAGTACTAATCCAGTCTAAACATCCTGGCTTCCAAGGAGCACTCTGGTTGCACTTCTTGTAGGACAGATCTGTTGGTTCTTTCCCCAGTCTATTGTATTGTTGTTGTTAGGTGCCATCAAGTCAGTATCTGACTCATAGTGACCCTCCTAGGGTTTTCAATGGTTATTTCAGGATTGCCTTGGGAGTGGATTGCCAGATCCTTCTCCCATTTTTGCAGTGCTGGGAATTGAACTTGGGACCTCAGAGACTGCAGCGCAGCGCTCTACCAACTGAGCTAAATCCCAGCCCCCTAGTCTATTGTATAGTCAATATTAATCTCCAGCACCATAATTCAAAAGCTTCAGTTCTTCTCCTGTCTCCATTATTCACTGTCCAGCTTTCACAAGCATATAATGCAACTGAAAATATGATGGCATGGGTCAAGGATACCTTTGTCTTCGAAGTGACATCTTTACTTTTCAACACTTTAAAGAGGTCTTTTTCAACAGCTTTTCTCAAAGCAATGCATCTTTGTATTTTTTGACTGCTGCTTCCCTGGATATTGATTGTAGAACCAAGTAAAGCAAAATCTTGGACAACCTCAATTTTTGATGTTGAGACAAACCATACTGAAAGCTGTGTTCTTTGATCTTCATGAGTAAATGTTTCAATCCTCCTCACTTTTCAACAAGCAAAGTTGTGTCATCTGTATAACACAGGTTGTTAATGAGTCTTCCTCCAATCATGATGCCATATTCTTCTTCATAAGGTTCAGCTTCTTGGATTATTTGCTCAGCATAGAGACTGAAGAGGTACAGTGAAAGGATACAGCCCTGACACACACCTATCTTCACTTTAAACCAAGCAGTGTTTCCTTATTCTGTTGGAGCGACTGTCTCCTGGTCCATGTACAGACTCCTCATGAGTACAGTTAAGTGCTCTGATATTCCCATTGTTCACAATATTATCCATAATTTCTTGTGTTCCACACAGTCAAATGCCTATGCATAGTCAATAAAACATAGACATCTTTCTGTTATTCTCTGCTTTTGGCTAATATCCATCTGACATCAGCAATGCTGTCCCTGGTTCCTCTCCATCTTCTGAATCTGGCTGTATTTTCTGGCAGTTCCCTGTCTATTATTTTAAAGTGACTGCTGCAGTCACTTTAAAATAATTTTTAGCAAAATTTTACATGTGTGTGATATGATATTGTCCCATAATTTACACATTTGGATTTCATCCCCAGACTAGGCACAAATTTGGGTCTCTTCTACTCAGTTGGCCAGGCATCTGTTTTTCAAATATCTTGGCATACAAAAGTAAGCACTTTCATCTGATTGATAAAGGATCTCAATTAATATTCCATGAATTCCTGGAACCTTATATTTCACCAATGCCTTTGAGGCAGCTTCCACTTCTTCCTTTACTTCCATTGGGGCCTGCGTGTTGCTGTGATGGTAAAACGTATACCACCAGTATTTAAGATACTAGCAGGGTCACCCATGGTGGACAGATTTCAGCTGAGCTTCTACACTAAGACAAACTAGGGAGAAGGACCTGGCAGCCCACTCCCAAAACAATTAGTCATCAGACTGTATGAAAGGCAGAAGTGATTGTAGAGTGTTATAGTTAATGCAGTCTTGTGTCCAAACAGACCTGAGTTCCAGTTTAAGTTTTGCTACTAATGAGCTTTAGAAAGTCACCTAAGTCTCTCAAATCCCTGCTTTGTTATCTATTAAAAGAGAATAACAATAATAATCATGCTAAAAATAGTTACCTTTAATTCAACATTCACTATATGCCAGTCACTTCACTAATTTAATAAAACCTATATTTGAATAAATGTTTAATGAGATATGTCAGATTAGTATAAGGATTGAGTGAACTAAGGCATATATAAAGGATTTTCTACAATACCTAGTATATAATATACACTGAATAAATGGCAGCTATTACAATTTCTTTGGGAAAAGGACCCAGCAGCCCACCCCCAAAAAACAATCAGCTATTGAAAACCTTATGTATAGCAGAGAAGCGTGACAATAGTGTTTTATCTGTTGTACATAGGGTCACTATGAGTTGGACACCAACTTGATGGCACCTAAGAATAACAACAAGCAGTATAATTTCTATTATTTTTTGAAACATAGAATAAGTTTAATTTTTAAATATGCTACATAACAAAATTTTATGTAATCACCATAATTTCTATAATCATTTATAATAAATCATTTATTACAGTGTCTTGAGCCAAAAATGATACTCTATGTGAAAAAAGAAGTCATATTTTTCAAATTGCCAGGAGCAATATATTCTATAATGTTTTTATTGTTAGGTGCCCTCAAGTAGATGTCCAACCCTTAGCGACCCTATGTATAACAGGCAAAATAGTATTGTTACTGCTTCTTTGCTATTCATAGGGTTTTCAATGGCTGATTGGTTTTTGGGAGTGGATTGCTGGGTCCTTCTCCCAAACCTAGGGCACCTGATGTTCCCAAGTGGCCTCCCATCCAAGTACTAAGCAGGCCCAATTCTGCTTAGCTTCTAAGATCTGATGGAATCAGACACCACAGTACTAGAGCTACAGACCTTTCTATAAGTAGTGACTTAAAATTTAAAAATATTTAGCAACCCCCTTACGGCCTTGAGAATCAAACACAGACCCTTGTGCATGCTAGGTGATTGCTGTACTACTACATCATACTCCCAACTCTAAAAATGCTGAGGGTCCCAAAACTGGCACAGATATATTCCAAATCCACAAGATGACTATTAAAAGGTCATGCAAAGAATGGATCTGATAAGACTCCTTCTATTTCCCCTCTCCTTTTTCAATACATCTTGTGATACTCAAATATAAAGATATGTAATCAGTTGTAGATTAGAAACAGAAACCACTGATTTATAAAGCCTAGCTTATTAAACCATCTTGTGGTGATAGAGCAAGCTAGATCTATACCAGAAGAGAAGGTCTTTAGTAGACCATCACATGCCCATCCAGATTTTACCTACCTGTTCTCCTATGGATAAAATTTTGAGTAATGTTTTACTTAGTCTTCTCCTCAATATTGTACTGCACATACACACACGTGTTTATATGTGAATATGAGACTTTCTTTATAGTATTTAGCACTAAATAGCTAGGGCACAAATTTGTTGAATACAGATGTTGCCAGATACCTTCTGTCTGCCTTCCAGAGCCTCTTTCTACTCTACCCTACCTTGGGAGCCAATTCTGTGAACTGCACTAATGAGCCTTTCAGGTGCTAGTTGGGTTTATCTAGTGAAGAACCCCAGGAATACATGTGGTGGAAAGTGTTATCTGGTGGTTTACCCAGGTATTTATTCACCTGTCTCCCTCCCTGCAAGATTTCTTGGACTATCTATGTCCTTTAAGTAAAGGTCCCCACTGCTCTCAAGACACTGTCTGTAAGATTTGCAACTTTTGGGTTCCAGGAATCTTCATTCCTTCCCCTTGGCCCTTTGGGTCTGAGGGTGGTAACAGTTCCTTGGCTCACACCTTCTTGAAATCTCTTTGTAAATCAAACCTCCTTGATTATCCTGCCATCTGTTTCCAGGTGAGAACCTGCCTGCATCACTGCTATATGGCTCTTCAAGGATCTTATGTTAATTTACAGACCTACTAGCAGTACATGACTGTTCATTACCCTCACCACATGTCAATTCTTAATATTAACAGACTTAAAATATCTGCTATCAGATGGAGTCAATAAAGTTGATTTCTTTTTCTCTTTTGTTTTTCTTTTGTTTTTTTTACTTTACTGATAGCTAGTGAGTTTGTTGTTGTTGTTAAGGTACCATTGAGTTGGGTTGGACTCATAGTGACCCCATGTACAACAGAACGAAACAGTCCTCGACACTGTGTCAGGCACACAATCTTATTTATGTTTAAGCCCATTGTTGCAGACACTGTGTCAATCCATCTAGTTGAAAGTCTTCCTTTTTTGCTGACCTGCCACTCTCCCAAACATGATGTCCTTCTTCAGGGATTGGTCCCTTCTGACTACATGTCCAAACTATGGAAGATGCAGTCTAGCCATCCTTGCTTCCAAGGAGCACTCTGGTTGTACTTCTCCTAGGACATATCTATTGGTTCTTTTGGCAGTCTACGATATATGCAATATTTATCTCCAGCACCATAATTCAAAAGCATCAATTCTTCTCCTCTCTCCTTTATTCAACATACAGCTTTCACAAGCATATGATGGGACTGAAGATACCATGGCATGGGTCAGGTGCACCTTCATCTTCAATGTGACAGCTTTACTTTTCATACTTTAAAGAGGTGTTTTGCAACAACTTTTCCCAAAGCAATGCATCTTTTGATTTTTTTTTGACTGCACTTCCACACGTATCGGTTGTAGAACCAAGTAAAGCAAAATCATGGACAACCTCAATTTTTTCTGCTTTTATCAGGAAGTTGCTTACTGACCCAATTGTAAGGATTTTTGTTTTCTTGATGTTGAGACAAACCATACTGAAGGCTGTGTTCTTTGATCATCATGAGTAAATGTGTCAAATTCTCTTCAGTTTCAGCAAGCAGAGTTGTGTCATCTGCATAACATAGTTTATTGATGAATTTTACTCCAATCATGATGCCACATTCTTCTTCATAAAGTCCAACTTCTTGGGTTATTTGCTCAGCATAGAGATTAAAGATGTATGATGAAAGGATCAGCCCTGATGCACACCTTTCTCAACTTTAAACCAGGTAGTATTTCTGGTTCTGTTTGAATGACTGCCTCCTGGTCCATGTACAAATTCCTCATGAGTATAATTAAATGCTCTGGTATTCCCATTCTTCACAGTGTTATCCATAATTTGTTATGATCCATACTGTCAAATACCTTTGGCATAGTCAATAAAACATAAACATCTTTCTGGTACTCTCTGCTTTTGACTAATAACCATCTAACATTAGCTTGATGTCCCTAGTACCGTACCTTCTTCTGAATCTAGCTTGATATTCTGGAATTTCCCTGTCTATATACTGATGCAGTCATTTTTGAGTGATCTTTAGCAAAATTTTACTTGCATGTGATATTAATGATATAGCTTGATAATTTCCACATTAAGTTATATCCCCTTTCTTGGGAAAAGATACAAATATGGATCTCTTCCAGTCAGTTGGCCAGGTAGTTGTTTTCCAAATCTCTTGGTATAAACAAGTTAGCACCTCCAGTGCTGCATCTGTTTGTTCAAACATCTCAATCAGTATTCCATCAATTCCTGGAGCCTTGTGTTTCACCAATTCCTCCAAGACAGCTTCCACTTCTTCCTTCAGTACCATTGGCTCTTGATCATACACAACCTCTTAAAGTGGTTGGTCATCCACCAATTCTTTTTGGTATAATGATTCTGTGTATTCCCTCCATCTTCTTTTGATGTTTCCTGCATCGTTTAATATTGTCTGTGCAAAATCCTTCACTATTGCCATTTGAGGCTTGAATATTTTCTTCAATTCCTTAAGCTTGAGACAGAGTGTGTTCTTCCCTTTTGTTTTTTTTTTTTTCCTCCAGCTCTCCCCCATTTGTCTGTCAGTTTTCTGTATTATGGGGGCTTGTGTGTTGCTGTGACGCTAAAAGCTATACTACTAGTATTACAGATACCAGCAGGGTCACCCATGGTGAAAAGGTTTCAGCTGAGCCTCCAAACTAAGACAGACTAGGGAGTAGGACCTGGCAGCCCACTCCCAAAACAATTAACCATGGAAAACCCTATGAATAACAGAGGTACACTATCAGATGTAGTGCTAGAAAATGAACTCTCCAAATTGGAAGGCATTCAAAAGATGACTAAGGAAGAGTTGCCTCCTCAAAGCAAAGTTGACCTTAATGACAGGAATGGACTAAAGGCCCAGGGTGCTCCATTTCCTGAAGTGGCATGACCCAAAATAGAAGGAACAACTATAAACATCCATTAATAATTGCAATGTGGAATGTACATAGTATGAATCTGGGAACATTAGAAATCATCAAAAGTGTTGACATCTTAGGTATTAGTGAGCTAATATGCACATTTAGGACCATTTTGAATCACATAATCATGTGGTCTACTATTCAAGGAATGACAACATAAAGAGAAATGGTATTGCATTCACCATCAAAAAAGGCACCTCAAGACCTGTTCTGAAGTACAATGCTGTCAGTGATAGAATAATATCCATATGCCTACAAGGAAAGACAGTTAAGACTATTACTAAAATGTATGCACCCGCCATAAGGCTATAAATGAAGATAGAGAAGATTTTTACCAGCTTCTATAGTCTGAAATTGATCAAAAAGGCAACCAGGATGCACTGATAATCACTTATGACTGTAATCCAAAAGTTGGAAAAAAAAAAAAAAGAAGGCTCAGTCATTAGAAAATACAGCCTTGGACACAGATACAATGCAGAAGATTGCATGACAGAATGTTGTCATCCAATGATCTTCTTGTTCCAAATACATTTTTTCGCCAACATAAATGGTACATATACACATGGAATTTAACAAATGGAAAATCAACAAACCAAATTGACTACATTTGTGGAGAGAGACAATGGAAAATCTCAGTTTCAAAAGTCAGAATAAGACCAGGTGCTGATTGAGGATCACACCATCAACTGCTCATGTGTAGGTTCTAACTAAAACTGAAGAAAATTAGAACAAGTATATAAGAGCCAAAGAATGACCTCGAGTTTATTCCACCTGAGTTCAGAGACCACCTCAAGAACAGGTTTGATGCATTAGACACTAATGATCCCAACCAGATGAGTTATTTGGTGCCATCAAAGACATCATTCATGAGGAAAGCAAAAGGTTGTTTAAAAGACAATAAAAATAGAAGAGACAAAATTGCATGTCAAAAGGGACTCTGAAACTTGCCCTTGAATGTAGAGCAGCTAAAATAAAAGGAAAACATGACAAAGATAAAGAACAGAAGATTTCAAAGGTCAGCTCAAGAAGACAATACCAAATGTTATAATGATGTGCAAAGAACTGGAGATAGAAAATCCAAAAGGCAGAACACACTCTGTTTTTCTCAAGCTGAAAGAATTGAAGAAAAAATTCAAGCCTCAAGTGGCATTGGTGAAGAATTTTATAGGGAAAATATTAAACAACATGGGAAACATCAAAAGAAGATGGAAGGAATACACACAGTCATACCAAAATGAATTGGTGGATGATCAACCATTTGAAGAGGTTGCACATGATCAGGAACAAATATTGGTATTGAAAAAAGAAGTGGAAGCTGCTTTGGAGGAATTGGGAAAACACAGGGCTTCAGGAATTGATGGAATGCCAATTGAGCTGCAGCATTGGAAGTGGTCACTTGTTTATGCCAAGAGATTTGGAAAACAGCTACCTGAGCCACTGACTAAACTAGATCCACATTTGTGCCTATTCCCAAGAAGGGGGATCCTACTTAACTTGGAAATTATCATAAAATATTAATATGTCACATAAGTAAAATTTAGCTAAAGATCATTCAAAAGCAACTGTAGCAATATGTAGATAGGAAATTGCTGAAAAAACCAACCCGATGCAGAGGAGGGTATGGAATCATGAACATCATTACTGATGTCAAATGGATATTAGCCAAAAGCAGAGAATAACAGAAAGATGTCTATATTTTATTGACTATGCAAAGGCATTTGATTGTGTGGAACACAACAAATTATGGATAACATTGTGAAGAATGAGAATACCAGAACATTTAATTATACTCATGAAGAATCTCTACATGAACCAAGAGGCAGTCGTTCAAACAGAAGGAGGAAACATTGCTTCATTTGAAGTCAAGAAAGGTGTGTATTGGGACTGTACCCTTTGACCATACCTCTTCAATCCCTATTGTGAGCAAATAATTCAAGAATCTGGACTTTGTGAAAAAGAACTTGACATCAGGATTGAAGGAAGACTCATTAATCTGAATTATGCAGATAACACACCTTCACTTGCTGCAACTGAAGAAGATTTGAAGCATTTACTAATGAAGATCAAAGAACACTGCCTTCAGTATGGATTGTGCCTCAACATCAAGAAAACAAAAATCCTTACAACTGGGTCAGTAAGCAACTTCATGATAAATGGAAAAAAGATTGGGGTTGTCCATGATTTTGCTTTACTTCTGTAATTAATACCCCTGGAAGCAGCAGTCAAGAAACCAAAAGATGCATTACTTTGGGAAAGTTCTTGCAAAAGACCTTTTTAAAATGTTCAGAAGTATAGATGTCACATTGAGGACAAAGTTGGGCCAGACCCATGCCATGGCATTTTCAGTCACATCATATGCTTGTGAAAGCTGGACATTGAATAAAGGAGACAGGAGAAGAACTGATGCTTTTGAATTACAGTGCTGGAGACAAATATTAAATATACCATGGACTGCAAAAAGAACCACCAGATCTGTTCTAGAAGAAGTATAACCAGAGTGCTCCTTGGAAGCAAGGATGGCCAGACTCCATCTTATGTATTTTAGATGTGTTGTCAGGAGGGATCAATCCCTGAAGAAGGACATCATTTTGGGGAGAGTGGTGAATCAACAAAAAAAGGAAGACCTTCTGCTAGGTGGATTGACACAGTGGCTGTAATAATAGTCTTAAACATTAAAAAGATCATGTGCCTGACAGTGTCAGGGAGTGCTTTGTTCTGTTGTGCATAGGATAACAATGAGTTGGACCTGACTTGATGGCACCTAACAAAAACAATGTACTGAGATATAATGACAGATATTTTTAAATGTTGTAGTATTTTTTAATTTCTTGATTATTATTTATGGACACATGGCTTAATGTTTTATTTCTGATAGTTCAATCTATAATCATAAGTGATATTAATTTCTTTTTTGTATTTCCTCTAGTTTTGTTATCAAGTAACAATGGCCTCATTAAAATGACTGGGGTCCTCCATTTTATAAATCATACTGAATCTATAGTTATTCTTTTTCCTGCTATTGCATGCCTTCTCCCTCCCTCCCCCAGTACATGAGGCTATAAAGAACATTTCATATTCAACCCATAACAATACCAGATGGAATGTCTACAGGGAAGTAGTACCTCTACCTTTCCTTTAAAATAAGAAACCAGGAAACCTTAGCTCTGGTCATTCTCCTTTTGTTTACCTACACATATCCTTATTAATCATTTGAATATCCTCTTCTGTAAACCACATATTCAAGTCTTTTGTTAATTTTATAAATGGAGTGTCTTTTTCTTTTTGACTGATAATTCTTTAAAAATTCAAGACAAAAACCTTTTATTGGTTATATTATTTGAATATTAAAAATGTATTTTTCCAGCCTGGGTCTTGCTATTCCTCTTTCTTTCTTTCTTTCTTTCATTATTATTATTAATTATTATTATTATTATTGGTACTGGGGGTTGAACCCAGGGCCTAGGGCCTCATGCCTGCATATTTTGCAAGTGCTAGACCACTGAGCTGCATCCCCATTCTTTTTTATTTATTTATTTATTTTTTTTTTTACTTTTTTTGAGACAGGGTCTCGCTAAGTTACACAGACTGCCTCTGGTCTCAAACTTGTGATCCTCCCACCTCTGGAGCTGCTGGGATTACAGGTGTGCAGCACTGCACCCAGCACTATTCCACTTTCTTAACAGTACCTTGATTAATAAAAATTATAATTTTAATTAAGCCCAATATATTTCTCTTTTCCTTCACAGTGGTTTTTATGTTCTATTGAAGGAATATTTGCCTACATAAAGTTCATTAAAGTGTTGTCCTGTGTTTCATTCATGAACCTTCATTGTTTTCTCTTCCACATATAGGTTAATAATCTATCTCAGATTGTTTCTGTGAATTGTAGGAAGTAGGGCTCAAGATTAGTATTGTCCCTTCAGATTCTAGTTGGTCTACTTCCAGATATTGAAAGTAGTTATCTTGCTATGAAATTACTTTGCATTTTTGCTGAAAATCAAGTTGGAACTATTCATATGGTTCCATTTTTGGACTCATTATGATATTTGATTTGTCTATCTATTTTTATGCCATATACCCTTGCCTTAATTATTGCAGCTTTATAATTAGTAAGTCTGATGTCTATAGGGCAAATCTTCCAACTTGATTTTGCTTCACAATTGTCATGACTGTTCTAAGCCTATTGCATTTTCATATACATTTTAGAATCAATGCCTTAGAAACCTTTCCTCTACCTAAAAATCATTTACAGGGCAAGATGCTGGATTTACAATGTATTGGAATAGGACTTTGGTGGCCTCCAGAGATTGTGTTTGTTTTGCATGTGGAAGGTGAATTGGGTCCAAAGGAAATACTGTAGAAGACTATATTTTCTAGAAATGGTAACAATAATATCTCCTATTGTTACATGATCTGCAGTGCTACCTTATTCTCCTATCAAGAACAAGAATGTAATTCGTACCCTCTTAAATCTGAACAGGTCCTGTGACTGTTTTGATGAGATCCAAATGTACTTGTTAACTAGCTTGGAAACTTTTCCTTCTTCTGACTAGCAGTCCTAAACCAGCCTGTAAGAAGTCCATGCAATGT
The DNA here is from genome assembly GCA_007922755.1 of Pedetes capensis. Classification (NCBI taxonomy): domain Eukaryota; kingdom Metazoa; phylum Chordata; class Mammalia; order Rodentia; family Pedetidae; genus Pedetes; species Pedetes capensis. The sequence continues at coordinate 20,690 of VMDO01001752.1, forward strand.
AGAGGATCACAGAGCTGACAAACACAGAGTACAAAAGCCATATGGGCCCTCTGTTTCAACTCTCAGATAAATCCTATCCCAATTGTAACTATTGAAACTATATGAAGGATCCTGTGTGTAAATAACTAAGGTAAATCTAATCCATTGAACTGTGAAAGATAATAATAAATTCATGATTTAAAGGACTAAGTTTTAAGGCGTTTTGTTACACAATAATAGATAACTGAAATAGTTCTATAGTTTATTTTTCTTTGTTTACCAATGTATTATGTATTCTTGACTTATGAGCTGGGATTTAGCTCAGTTGGTAGAGTGCTGTTGCACACTTTCTGAGGACCTGAGTTCTATACCCAGTGCCACAAAATGGGAGAAGGATGTGGCAGTCCACGCCCAAGACAATCCCAAAACAACCATCCATTGAAAACCCTATGAGGGTCGCTATGAGTCAGACCAGACTCCACAGCACCTACCAACCACATTTTAAATATACTTTCATAATAACATACTTTTACTCAGTTCTGGTATTTTCTAACATCTCTTAAGACCAATGTGATGTTTAGTTTCCAATAGTTCCAAGAGATTTTTCTTGTTCTCTTTCTCATTTACTTCTCATTTAATTCCATTATATAATGGAATATACTTTGAATGATTTTTGTTCTTTTAATGTGTTAAGATTTTACCACCCAGTATGTGATCTATCTTAGTGAATGCTTCATGCGCTTCATGCGCAGTTGGAAGGATGTACAGTCTGCTACTGTAGAGTGAAGTGTACTTAAATATCAACTAGGTTCAACTGGTTGATGATGATGTTGAATTCTGTAACTTGATGATTTTTCTGCCTGTTTGTTCTATCAATTACTGCAACTGGAGTGTTGACCTCTTCAATTATAAGCATGGACTTGTTTTTTTTTTTTTTCAGTTCTGTCCATTTTTATTTAATATATTTTGAAGGTCTTTTTTTGGTGTATATACATGTAGGACTGTGCCTTCTTGGTGAATTGACCTTTTCTCATTATGTGATCTCTCTCATTATCATAGGTAAAACTTTTGATTAGATATCTATTTTGATATTCATATATAAATTTCAACTTTATTTTAATTAATTTTTTTCATTTATCTTTTTCTATCCTTCTATTTAACCTCCCTATATTGTTATTTTTAAAGAGAACTTATTGTAGGGAACATATAGCCAGGTATTATATTTTCAGCAGTTCAGATAAGTTTTTTAAAAATTATTCCCTTTGGACTATATACGTTTTATATAACTAATATGTTGAGACTCAAGTCTACCATTTTATTATTTGGTTTCTCTTTGTTCTCTTGATTTTTCATACCTCTTGTTTCCCATTCCACCTTTTGGATTTGAACGTTTTTGTTGTATTTTAATTTATTGTGTTTTTTGCTCTACTTAAATAGTTTTTTAAGTGGTTGCAATAGTGATTATGTTATATAAACATAATTTTTTACCGTGTCCTTCAATCAACGTTTTACCACCTCAAATGCAATATAGAAAGTCATCACTGTTTAAGTACTTTTCCCTCCCTCTTTATATTGTTGTTTCTTATGTATTGTGTCTACAAAGAAAACCCTACCAGACAACGTTATAGTTTTTTGGCTTTAATCATTAAGCATAGTTTAAAGAATTGGAGAGGACTAGAATAATCAATCTATTGTATTTACCGAGACACATCATTTTCCTCGCCTTTCCTTCACCCAGATTCTTCAGGTTTCCTTTTTGTGTTGTTTCCCTTCTGCCTGAAGAACTTCATTGAGCACTTCTTTTAGAATAGGTTTGCCTGCCAGGCAAGGTGCCGTGCCTGTAATCCCAGCAACTCAGGAGGCAGACACAAGAGAATCTCAAATTCAAGATCAGAGACAGTCTGAGTAATTTAGCGAGACCCTGTCTCAAAAAAAAAAATAAAAAAATAAAAAATAAAAATAAAATTGGGTTTGCTGAAAATGAGTGCTCTTTCTTTCTTGTCATCTGAGAATATCTTTATTTCATTTTCATTTATAAAATATATTTTCACTGGATATAGAATTCTAGGATGAAGGTTCTTTTCTTTCAATGTTTTGAAAAAGTTCTTCCACTTTCCTCTGCCTTCACAATTAATGCATTATTGTCTTTATCTGTTTACAAGATTTTCTTTTTATTATGATGTGCCTTGGCTTTAATTTCTTTTGATTTATCTTTCTTGGGGTTTTATGAGCTTTTGAACTCTAGTTTATACCTTTTGCCGAATTACTAAGTTTTTTTTTTTTTTTTTTTTTTTTTTTTTTTTTTTTTTTTTTTTTTTTTTTTTTTGCCATTATTTCAGCAAACTTTTATTTTCTCCTGAATAGACTGTTTCCCCTCTCTTCTTAGGATCCAAATATTAAAAAGTTACACATTGAGGTATTTCTGCAGAGGTCCTCTGAGGTCATTTCTTTTCAATCCTTTTACCCTCTGTTTTTAAAATTAAATAATTTCCATTGATCTATCTTCAAATTTCCTCTGTCATCTCAGCTTTGCTATTTAGCTTTATCTACTATGATAGATATTTAAGTTACTATAATTTTTCAGTTCTAAAATTAGTGTGGTTTCTCTTTCCATTTTCTGTTTCTTTGCTGAGACTCTCTACTATCTACTTGTTTCAAGAGTATTCATCCTTACTTCTTGGAGCATTTTTATTATAGCTGCTTTAAAGTCTTTGATCATTTCAATATCTGTTATCTAGACAATATTTCTCTTGGTGGTCTTTTCTTGAGTCACACTTTTCCTGATTCTTTGTATGCCAAGTAATGTTTATTGTATTCTGGACATTTGGAAAATAACATAAAGAGTCTGTGGGTCTTATTTAAATCTTATCTATGGAGAATGTTGATATTATTGTTTTAACATACAATCAATCCAGTTGGGTTCAGGACACAAATTGATCAACCCTCTGTGGGTCTGGCTATGATGTTAGTTCAATTTTCAAAGCCCTTGCAATGCTATTCATGACTTTCTCATATGAGTAAAACCCACTGGCTTCCCTGGGACCAGGATGGTGGTCTGTCCCATAGGTACAGGTCTTCAAACCTGAGAAAAATTGCGTTCAGATTTGGGTGTGGTTTAACGTTAAAGTTTAGAGGGTTTGGTTTAGATTCAGGCTTACAAATTTAATCCTACATGTAGATACATGAATAACATTTTCTTCAGTTAAAAAATTTAAGAAGCTATGAAAATGCTTGAACCAGACAGGTTCAGAGTTCAGGTTCAATTTGAAGATTGGTTATCTAAACATAGGATTTAAGCCCAAACCCTAATAAAACCCAAACCCTCTATATTTTAACATATTGAATGCACACCTGAATCTGAACTCAATTTTTTGTAGGTTTGAAGCCCTGTATAGTTTTATTCTCAAAGCCTTTGGTAGAATCTTCAGGGAAGATCCATATATACACATTTTAGAGGCTAACTACAGTTTACAAATAAATGTATGGAGCTGCTTCCCGAAGCTCCTCATTCTTCATCACTTCCTAGCTACTTTCTATTTGTCAAGGACTTCTCTTGTTGGTTCTCCAGCCAAAATTGTGGCTTTAGTTATCTCACCTGGCCATATAATTCCTGTGACTGCACTCATGTCTGGAGCCACATGGCAGAAGGAAAAAGAAAGAACATCATGGAATTTCATCCCACCTTCTTGGGACCACAGTTCCTCTAGAGAACATTTTTCCCATCTCAGTTTTAGTTACCTGTGGGCTCCCATTGCTGCCTTTGTCACTGCTGCTAACATCAATGTAAGACTTTCCATTTGGAGTAAGTGTGAGAGAACTGGGGGAGGGAACCCACAGACTTTCTCCTACTCACTCTATCTTAGAAATCTCTTTCCCAGTCCTTAACGGTATCTTTGGGTTCCTCTTCTGTAAGACTGTCCAGATCAGGCTTCCAATTCAAAGTTTTGGCTATTTTGTGTGTAGGCTGCAGGATATTGGGGAGGAGGGAAGGAATAAAAATGGAAGATTCACTACCATTCAGGAGTACTTAAAGTTTAAGTCTTCCCCATTCACCTGCTACCATTTGCCTTTCAGTGTCCTGAAATACCTTCTCCATACATTTTGCCCAAGTTATGTAGCTGTATTAAGTGAGAGGATAGATACATGGAATTGGAAACCTCTGCTGTTTTTTGTGCTAGTGATGTCACCTATTTTTCTTCTGTATGTTTTATACTTCAAAAGATATTATAATCATTATTTTAACTTTTAATATTATTTTATGTTTTCCCACAAATTTACCTTTACAATTTTCCTTCATTTCTTCTTGCAATTCCATAATTCCAACTGGGATTATTTTCCTCCAACCTACTTATCACTAGCACTAATAATAGACTTTCTTACTTTTTGTTTGAAAGCATCTTTGTTTTCATTTTTGGAAAATCTTTACAATGAATATAGAACTCAGGGTTGGCAGTATCCCGCCTCTAAAATATTTCTTTAGTCCCATTCTGTCTCTTCTTTTCTTGTAGATCTTCAATTACAATTAAATCAGGCCTATCATATTAATATTTTCTATACTGTTTAACCTTTTAATTCTCTATTGATCTTAATACTTAATATTGACCCCTCTTCTGGTTTACTAACCCACTGTTCTGCTGATTATAGGTAGCTCCCCGCCTGTCTATCTAATTCTTAATTTCAGTCACTGTTCTCCCTCCCCCCCTCAGTTCTAAATTTTTACTTATGTCTTCTGTGTGGACTCCAACTCTTGAATAAAAATTATCTGTCCTTTTTACTATTTAACATTTTAATTTTAGATATTTTGGAATCCCTTTCACATAAACCCAAACTCCAAATTACTTGTAGATCCATTTATCTTTGCTATTGTTTTTCTGTTTGTTTGTTTTTTTTAATTTGATGCTGGAGATAATGGATGAAAGTTTGTGGAGCCCCTGAATAATGTTATGTTTTTCTAAAGAGGGTGGAGTTTTCTTTTGGGCTGCAAATAGAATACCCATGGTTCATCTTGATCCTGTTTAGGGGTGGAATTAGATTTTATTCAGACTGCTGTTTCATTTTTGTCCTACTTATAGAGTGCACTCTTTGTTCCAAAGGGAAAGGGAAAAAGAAGAAACCAAAGAAGAGTTATGCTTCATTTTCAAAGAACATTTTCACTCATCATAGATTTCTACGTGGACTGTTTTTCTCTTTTGACATTTGAAAAATTTAGTTGTCTTCTGAAAAGCCAGTTGTAATTCATATAGTTTATAGTTTATTTATTTAGTTATCATTTATTTATTTATAATGGGTATTGATCCCAGGGCCTTGCATTAGGCAAGCACTCTACCATTGAGATACATCCCCATCCCTTTTTTAGAATTTTTATTTTGAGACAGGATATCACTAAGTTGTGCAGACTGCCTTTAGCTTTGAACCTATGATCCTCTTGCTTGCCTCAGCTTCCCAAGTCACTGGGATTAAAAGTGTGTGTATTTTATACATCCTTTCCCTCTAGATTAGAGATTTTTCTCCTCATCTATGGTTTTTAAACAGTTTGATCACGAAGTATTTAGGTGTGATATGCTTCACATTTATTCTTAGGGTTTTTGACTTTTATGTTTTCTGTCATACTGAACAAATTTGGCACATTATTTCTGGAATTTTTTGACCCCATTTTCTCTCTCCTTTTCTTGAACGCTTACACATGTATTAGGCTAGTTGGTATTACACTACAGATCTCTGAGATTCTCTTTATTTGTCAATATCTTTTCTGTTTTTAAAATTAGACTTTTATTGTTACAAATACAAATTTTACAAATTAAATCATTGTACTTTTTGATTCTAGAACTTTCATTTGTTTATTATAGCTTCCATTTCTCTACAGAGATTTTCCTCTATTTGTTCTCTGTGACCACATCTTCCTTTATACGTTCTAAATATATTATAGAGCACTGCTCCACACTGAGGACCCAGGTTTAATCCCCAGCACCACAAAAATGGGAGAAGGACATGGTAATCCATTCCTGAAGCAATCCCAAAACAATCAGCCACTGAAAACCTTGTGAAGGTTGCTATGGGTCAGACTTGACTCAATAGCACCTAACAACAACTTTAAATTTTCCTTCTTTTCAGTTCTTACATCTGGACTATATGAGTCAGTTTTATCATCACTGCGACCAAATAACTGAGATAAATAAGTTAAAGAAAAATTTACTTTGGTTCATGGTTTCATAGGTTCAGACCATAGTCGCTTGGTCCGGTGTACTTGGGCAGAATATCATGGTAGCAAAAATATGTGGTGGAGGGAGTTATTAATTTCATGGTGGACAGGAAGCAGAGAGAAAGGAGGAGCCTGGGGATCAGACATAAACCTTACAGGCATACCCTTAGGGACCTTCAGCCTCCAAATAGGCCCTATCTCTTAACACTTCCAGAACCTCACAAAATAGCACCACCGGCTGGGGACCAAGCATTCAACACAGGAGCCTATGGGGAATAGCTCACATTCAAACCAGACCATGGACCATCTCAGAGCCAGTTTCTGCTGCCTGCTTTCTTTTGAGCATGGGTCACCCTCTTTAGTCTTTTAGCTGCCTATTTTTATTGTTAATGATACATGGTAGGGAGTCTGTATCGTAGTTTGTTACTGTTGTTTGTTTTGTTTTGCAGTGCTAGGAATTAAATCTTGGGTCTCACACATGCTAGGCAAGTGCTTTACCACTGAGCAATACTCCAGCCTACTGTGTTGTCTTCTTTTAATGGGTGTTTGTTTTTTTCTTATAATCCCTCCTGTCCATGTCCAGTTTTACATGCTTTATTAAAGCATGTAATATAAGGAAATACAGTTTTTAATCTTTTCCAAAGACACACTTTTTATACCAAAGCATGACCATTACTTTTAAGGCACAGACTTTCGACTACCTTACCCAAATATCTGATGTATTCAATGAGTTCTCTCTACCCAGCTGAGCTGGAACTTCAGTGTTTCTTAACTCTGCATGACATGCAGCAAGCAATATCTCCTAGGCCTGGCAGAGTCTTATCATGATACCTAACCAAGGACCTACAGTAAATCTCCATGCAGACTTCTAGGAACCCCTTTTAATAGCTGTCTCTCTTGAGAAATGCTACTCTACCAGTTTGAGCTGTTTCAGTGGCCCCATCCCCTTCCTTCCCTACTTAACTAGACGACTGCTCTGCTTAAGTTCTACCTTCTTGCACCCCAGGAAGTGCTCTTTAGCAGAAAACCAGAACATACATGGGGTAGTTGTGGAGCTCACCTCATGTGTTTCCCTTCTCCTGAGGATCACAGCAGTATGCCACCTACTGTCCAATGCCTGAAAAGATGTGCTTCATATGACTTATCTCAGTTTTATAGTTGTTTTGTGTAGAGCAAGTCAGTTACTTGCTACTCTCTCAGAGCTGGAAACAAAAGTCTTTGGTGCACATTAATTTAAATGCACACTAAGATCTAAGTAGCTGATATTAGAACTTTTCCTTTGGTTAATGAGTGGCTATACTGGGAGTCCCCTCTTTAGGAAGAAGCACTAGTTCAGACTGAAAGATAAATAACTATGTGGCTGAAGAAGTAACTCCATTTTAAAGGGTGGAGATGGTTTGGTAGTAAATTAGTTCTCATTCTCTACCCTGGGAGATTAGACAAACAATGGATCTAACTAAGAAAATAGACTGACTCATTTGGCTACAATGCTGTACTGGAGTTACAAGCAAACTAACATTTATCTCCAAAAAGAGAATTGGGTCTGTATACTGTAAATGGATTTTACAGTCAATTCTGACATTTCTCATTGAAGAAATAAAAAATCAGATATGAAAGTCATAGATCTAAAGGCACTCAGAACCCTGTCTTTCCTAGGCTGAAGTCACATACAATTTGTTTTATTATTTATCAATTCTTTAGGATGGTAGTTTTATGGCATAAGAAGTGAGGTTTGCTGTGACCTCCTTTCTTTCTACCTTTCTTGAACATTTCTCAACTACCTCTCCTAGTTAATACCCCATCTTCAAAATGAAGAGAACATAAACGTATAGGTGCAGATGAGAACAGAGTGAGACCTTCTGGGTTGGAGGAGAAGTATGGGACTAAGTAATGGGTCATAAGTGAACAGGGGTGGAGTAGGGAGGGAAATGGAATCACAGATCTGGAAGAGACAAGTCATCTGGTCCAGACTGCCTCTAGACAGGTCAGAAGGAGTGTTTGGGTGGACCTTTTTCACATCTGGGTTTAGCCTCTCTTGAACTTTTTCAGCCTTTTGCCTTTCACTAAAACTGATTTCTTTGCAAGACATGTGGCCCTTCCACATGTTCCTCAGGATGAAGTTCTTTGGGATGGATTTAATTAGCTTTGAGGATGGTCCATCTCTTCCAGGAGGCCTGTTTCAGGTTTAGGTCATTCCATTGGCCTCACCATCAACTGAAGGGCAGGTCTCCTGGCCACTCAATAATTCCCTGGGCGGAGAGGAAGGGTTTCTAAGCTGATCGTCACACCCCATGTATTTCTAACACCCCTGAGCCTAAGTCTTGAGGACACAATGTGCTGAAATGGGTGGAACTTTGAGCTGGAGTTTTTAAGGTAGTTTAAACTTTCATTCTTCCATGAGAGAAACACAGAACTGCCCTACCTTTCCCAACATACCCTTCTACACCCCTATTTTATTCACTGCTAGAAGTGAAACTTTGTCAACTGTCTCTTCTACCTATCCAAGGTGGCTGGGTTTTACTTCATGACAGTGGGACAGAAGCGAGTGGAGGCATATTCTAGCGTACTCCTCCGCTTCCTTCTGGAAAGAGGTTCCTGAGCACAGAGGTGTGGGAGACACTGCTGTTCCAGACATTCACGCCCCTCCCAGTCAGCGTGCCGACGTAAACTCCGAGACCGAGGTACCTCCTCCCCTCCCACAGGACCAGCGCAGACCCAGCAGAACTTCCCCAGTCGCAGTCCAGCGATACGACGCTGCCCTGGCGCAGCGCCGCGCTTTTCCCGAGTCGTGGGTGGCGCAGGGCTCGTTTCCCTCCCCTCCCTTTCCGGACCCAAATGGGGACGTATCTGGGTCAGCCTGGGAGGGGCCAGACCTGCCACGGACCAGCGTGGGGGAAGGGGGTGGGAAAGGGGTGGCGATGACAGCATCTTTCAGGTTTTTGGCATCTCTGGGCTTCGCCTCCTCCAGCCTCTCACCGTGCTCAGCCTGCGCTGGGCTGACGTCCTGGCGGGTCCCAGCCCAAGAGGTGGGCGGGGTGGAGGAGGTGGATGCTGGTTTTCCTATCTGGACCTCCTCCCCTACACACACACACACACACACACACGCACGCACGCACGCACACACACACTCGCGTCCCCAGGGCACATTCTCAGGCTGGAGGTGGGTCCCCCGCCCCAGGAAAAGAGCAATGGAACAGTTCACGGTCGCCACGAGTTCCTGGTCTTCCTTCCTTTCTGGTGATAAACGCCGGGGCTAGAAGCCAGTTGCTAGTCAAGATGCTCCACCCGCTGGCCCAAGCCCCTATCTCGGCTCTGCGGGCTCCGCGTGGGCTCAGGTCCAGGGTCGAGGGTGCCTTTACCTCCAAAAGGCGGTCAGGCTGAGCTCTCGGGCGGCAGGAGGTGCAGTTCAAGCTGGGGCAGAGGCCCCTGGCAGACGCCTGGCTGCCTTGGTCCTCCCTAGGTGATGTGCACTCCGCAGAGGAGCTGTTGGTGCCTGGGTATAATCTGCACTCTCTGAGGGCGCTTTGGCTGGGACCGCTGGGTGAGGTCCCAAGGGTCCTGGCTCCGCTCCCTGCAAGCTCTTTATGTACAGGGCAGGGGGATTCAAGGCCATAGCTCTTCATTTCTCTGAGGCCCAGCCCCTCCCTTCCCAAGCTAGCCCAGGGTAGACAGGGCACCTACCAATTTGCAAGTGCTCCGTCTCCCAATATTAAGGAAAGAGAAGCAATGAGTTGAAAATCACCCCTGGGTTCTTGTAGCTGGTGGATATTTATCTTATCTTTCTTCCTCTTCTCCCTATATTGCATAGTTGGGGACTTCTGTCTGCCAGACAAGAGCTTCGCCTATCTGGAATGTGCGTTCCTGTGGCTCCAGCCCTCTGATGCTCTCTGGCCGGAGCTTCCCTAAAGGTGCAAGCCTCCGGGATACGGTGCTCCTAGTCCCTCAAAGGTGTTCCTCCCCGCTCCTCCCCTTACCCCGGACTTATCTCCTGCCATCATTTCTTGTACTCCTCTATAAAACCCCATGCCCCCCCCCTCACCCGGAGCAGCGCCCCCTTTCTAGGCTGAGCCCAACGGGGAGCAGAAAGGACCAGGGCGCGCAGGAGGCACGCGGAGCTCTTGGGCTGCCTGCGCTCGCAGCGCCTGGGGAATTGCGCTGTGGAAGAGGCGGCCCCGGCTGGCCTTTATCGCTCCCAGGCTCGTCCTTTGAAACTTTATCAGTGAGTCTCGCCACTCGACTCAGACGCGAGAGAGCAGGGGAGGGCGGGGGCGCGGCGAGGCGCCGGCAGCCGTGACGAGGCGCTCCGGGCGCTGAGCGCTTCTGCTCCGGGTACGCATGGCGCCCGCACACGGAGTCTGACCTGATGCGGACGCAAGGGGGTTAATATGAACGTCTCTCTGGGTGGAATCTGGCTCTGGCTCCCTCTGCTCTTGACCTGGCTCGCCCCTGAGGTCAGCTCTTCATGGTGGTAAGTTCACGCATATGGGCTCGGGTGCGGGCGTGGGGCGGATTTTTGGAAATGGGACTGGGACCGGACTAGCCACAGAGACCCTTCCTGGCGGCGCTTCCCCGCAGCCATGGCAATTGTGGATTCCCTCTCATTGGAGCATCCTGAGCTGTGCCCCTTTGCTTTTCTCAAAACCCTTCAGCTCTGACAAGTCCAAAAAATCACATGCCCCTCGAATGAGAGCTCTCATGTTTGGATCCAGCTGAGCGACGGCAAAATGATCCAATTTCTTATCCTGCTGAGAGACACACTAGCTTGATCTGTAGCTCTGACACACACACACACACACACACACACAGACACATACACACACACACAGTGTGTGTGTATGTGTGTGTAAAAATTCACCTTGAAGACTACCACCTCCTTCCCAGCTACCGCACCCCACCCGCCCACGTCCTAAAAAAAGAAAAGAAGAAAGAAAGAAAGAAAGAAAGAAAGACAGACAGACAGACAGACAGACAGACAGACAGACCTGCCTCAAGATAAACCAATTCAGACAGTCAGGAGTTGTGGAGGCCAAGGTGTGTGATTTTGTATTATTTCCCGTCCTTCCACATTCCTAATGCTTCACCCCAGTGAGGCAGAAGAATATTTTACTGCCTCCAGGCAGGGACAAAGGTATTACCAGGTTCAAAACCATCACCTCCAAAAAGTAACTTTGCTGCTATCCTTTGAATGTTGATCTGTGATTTATGTATTTCGCATAGGGACAGAACCCTGATGGATAACAGGTCTTAGGATCTTTAAGAGTTCCCATGGCAGATTCTCTATCCATGCAGAAGTTCAACTTTCTGACCTGGGAAAGAGATGGAGTTGAGAGCCCGGGAACTTCTTTGTAACTAAAAGTTTCAGAACAGGTATTAACATACTTAATCAGAAAGAGTAGTTATTATGGGTTATTAAAAAAAAAAAGAATCTGGCAACAGTAAGGAATCTCAGCCAAATCAAAGAGAAGAGCAGGGGACATTTTAAGAAGATACTGGAGCTCTTCAAAAGAGCAAGGGAAAGCGCTGATGGAAAGAAGGGTTCAGTTCCTTCCTAAGACTTTGAACAGGAAGGCGTTTAGCCTTGACATTGCTGACACAGGATCAAAGACTGATTTATCAGACTGACCGTTTTTCAATAAAATGACTATTTCTGTTTCCATGGGTGTATAACCATTATTTACTGCTCAGGCATTTTGTCACATTGTCTCTCAGCTGTCACTTAAATATATTTTTTGGAAGTCACAGCTGTAACGCTTTTATGATCATATAAAATAATGAAAATACAAGAAAAAGACATTCTCCTTGTTTGATCGCTTCAAAAGACACCTATGGCAGCTTGGGTTATATAAAAAGGTACCTTTCTAAACATTTCACAACTAATAGAGAACATCTGGGTAGGGATGATGATGTAATTTTTTTGTTAAAGTTTCTTTTCAAAAAGTACTTTATGGAGCTATAACAGTGGTTCTCCCAAACATTTAGCGTCCTTAATAACAATAGAAAGAATTTTTTCCAAAGGTTTTCTATAAAAGCCAAAAAGAGCTAGAAAATGGACATATTTAAAGGATTCTTTAGTACAGAAAGAACGGCATGTCTGTAAGCAGAATGTAACATCAGATACCAGCAGGTGTTGAATAGATAGATGCAGACAGTTTTTAAGACATTGGGTCAAATAAATGGGAGTGAGCACCTCTAAATGTGCACTTTCTCCAAAGCCAAGAGGAGACACATGGTGTCACTGAGAGCAGAACCTTCTTGGGAAAAATCTTTATGTATTCTCCCCAAGTCACATTACCCGCCCCCCCCCACAACCAATCCTCAGGCTGCAGACCTTGACCCAGCCACCTTGTCCAGAGCATAATCTGGTGGCCTGCACTTCTTGACCAAGACATTGTTGTTGTTGTTGTTAGGTGCCGTCGAGTCGGTATCCGACTCATAGCGACCCTCTGTACAACAGGTGAAACACTATTGTCAGCGCTTCGCTGCTGTTCATAGGGTTTTCAATGGCAGATTGATTTTTGGGAGGGGGTTGCCAGGTCCTTCTCCCAAGCCTCCAGCTTCTGGTGTTCCCAGGCGGTCTCCCATCCAGGTACTAACCAGGCCCGACCCTGCTTAGCTTCCGAGATCTGACGGGATCGGATGCCACAGGGCTACGGCTGCAGGCTGACCAAGACATAGTCATCACTTTATTTGGGGTGGCTTCCAGTCACTTGCCATACCTCCCTTGCTTGCTTCTCCACTGAATTGAAATTACATAACCCTTGCCTTCTAACATTGCCAAGAGGGTAAGGACTTCATATTTGAAGAGTGCTCTGAACTCCAGTCTCTGGTGGCCGCTGAGCCCCAGCTGGCCGTTCAAGTCACTCTCACCTCTGTGTTGGCTCCTCACAGGTACATGAGAGCTACAGGTGGCTCCTCCAGGGTGATGTGTGACAATGTACCCGGCCTGGTGAGCCGCCAGCGGCAGCTGTGCCATCGACACCCGGATGTGATGCGTGCCATCGGCCTGGGTGTGGCCGAGTGGACGGCAGAGTGCCAGCACCAGTTCCGCCAGCACCGCTGGAACTGCAACACCCTGGACAGGGATCACAGCCTCTTTGGCAGGGTCCTGCTTCGAAGTGAGTCTCCAGCCTTAGCCGTCTCCACCCCCCACCCCCACGCTTGGCCCTTGTAGCCCTTGTTTGTCTTTTCTTGCATTCTATTCAATGGTTTTGTGCTGTAGGGTGGCATGGTCTCATTCCGCAGACAAGGACTGGAGAAACCAAGGAAAGCATTTAAAGTAATAGAGGAGGTTGGCTGCAGAATAGAGGGAGGTGCCACAGACAGGTGTCTTTTCAGTCTTTGCTCTATCCATCACGTCCATCCTGCGTGTCCCTCCAGGTTCAGATTCTGTCTCTAAAAGGGAGGAAGCAGCCACAGGGCTCTTTTGACCTCTGATCCTTGTCTTTCTGGGGCTAGACTCTTCAAAAGAATTTAAGCAGAAGATCAGGATAAAATGCTCAAAACTTTTATCAGTCAAAGATTGTCATTATTTTAAAAAGCACCATGAAAGTGTTATTAAGAAGCAGAGACAAATCTCCACTCACAAACTTTGACCTCAAGTTTTGCTACTCAGTCTTGGGTCACTCTGTATCTAAATTAAACATTATTCTCCATAGATTGCAAATTCCATAAGGGTGGGAATTAGCCTGTATTTCCTACACCTTGTTTGGTGCCCTGTGTATTCAAGGCTCCATTCATTCATTACAATGAATGACTGAACTTGTAGTGAGCCCCTATTGCTTTTCCAGCTACATTCTAGGTAGTAAAATTACTTATGGAAGGGAGGATTAGGAATCTTGAATACATAGTTTTACTTTTCCTTAAAAAGAAACTTAAACGTTATCTAATTACATAATAAACTTCTTTAAATTTCTGGATATTGAAAGTAGCTCACTGGCTAGTATACAATCAGAGAAAATGAATTGAAAATTAGATTTTAGTTTTGAATAATTGCCACTCACCTGGCATTATTAGCATTATTCAAGAAACAACACTACCCATTTACTATTAGGAAATTTGACTGAAACACAACAGTTTATATGCAAACCCCAGAAACTGGGAACTTTACACTTGTTTTGCCCCCTCCCCATTCCCAAGAAAATCATTCAGACTGTGCACTTGGTAATGCTTAACAGAGGGTGTTTCTATCATGTAATCATCACAGCCCTAGGGTTTTATGAGGCCAAATGCATAACTGAATGTCTCTAAAATCCCCCAAGGGCGTAGTACTCTTACTCTTAGAGTATCCCTAAAGTTAATTTACTGCGATACTCTACAATTTTATTCTCTAGTTTAAGAACTATATTCTTCTGCATTCCTTTTGGAGTTTCAATATGACATCACAAATTTTTGAAAGGTTAATAGTAAATTTCAGCTTCATGGAATTTTAAGACTTCACTTAGATTAGCTCACCAGTTAATCAATTAAAGTGCTAGACCTTGTCAAAGAGAATTTGGAAATATCTATCACAAGTAATCTTTGTATACATTATTTGCAAGCTCTCAGTGGTTAAGGTGTATCAAGATTGATCTTTCTCTTTCTCTCTCTCTCTCTCTCCCTCTCTCTCTCTCTGTACTAGGAGGTCAAACCCAGGGCTTCACACATACTTTGCAAGTGTTCTACCACTGGGATGCACTCCTAGCCCATTTTTTTAACCTTGTATTTTGACATAAGATCTCCCTAAGTTACACAGGCTCCCTCTGGCCTTGAACTTGTGATCCTTCTGCCTCTGCCTCCCACTGGGATTACAGGTATGTGCCACAATGCCCAACTAAGATTTTTCTTTTTCAAAATTCTCTCCATACTGAACAACAACAACAACAACAACAACAAAAGCCTTTTAGGTCACAAAGGAAGCAATTTTGACTACTAATGATAAAGTTAGTGTATCTGCCAGAGCTGGGGAATCATTCATATATACTTTGTAGAGTTGCTGAGAGGGAAATAGAACTAATTGACTTACTCCAAGGCCTCAGGTAAATAAGAGAGTCCAATTTGTACTCCTTCTGATATCTTTCAGATAAACATAAGTGCTTTGCCAAAGTACTCAGAACTTAAAACATTCATACTACACAATTTCTTATCGTTCTTCACAGAAGGCCAATTCCTTCCGAGACATTTGTGCAGAATCCTGTGACTGTCAGTGGTGATTTTGTGTTAGTATGGGAAGGCAGAATTTGGCCTAAAGCAGCTTATCCTGGAAATAATCATAAAATTCCAATGAAGCTATCCAAAGATTTTTACAGTAAATTGCTTGGAGGGAAATTTACATCTTAGAGTTGTGAAGAACTCTCCTTTGGAAACCTAAATGTGCTTATAGATGAATAGGAAAGGTGAAGGCAACACCATTATAGGGAAAATATTAGAGTTACTAAAATGGAGAAATAGAGAATAGTTGCCTGTTTTGCATTGTTGTTGTTGGTTGTTGTTGTTGTTGTTGTTGTAAAGTGCCGTCAAGTCAATTCTGATGCAACTCATGGCGACCCTATTAACGAAACAGTCCCTAACACTGTGCCATGTCCAGTACTATGTCATTGCTTCTCTGCTATTCATGGGGTTTTCAATGGCTGATTATTTCCAGATTGCTTTAGGCTTGAATTGCCATGTCCTTATCCCATTTTTTTGTGGTGCTGGGGATGGAACCCAGGGCTTCAAAGAGTGCAGAGAAGCACTCTACCAAGTGAGCTAAAGACCAGCCCACCGTTTTTCTTTAGAGAACTAAAGTAAGACAGGGCGTTTTTTAGGAATATGTGTAATTTACTCTTTCAACAGACAATGACTTATCACAGGCAGAGAGAACCCCAAAATATTCTTTTAACTATGTACTTCAGAATTCTAGAATAAGGCTTAAGAAACAACAGGTGATTAGGAATCATCCTTGTAAATGCCCCCCCACCCCCCAAAAAAAGGAGGAAGGAAGGATGGAAGGAAGAGGGAAGGAAAGGAGAATATTTTAAGAGAGTTGAACAACTCTTGACATTCAAGAAACTCTAACTTTTAGTGTTTTGCATTCCCAGGTTAAAAAAAAAAACAAAACTATGGCTGTGTACTGAATACATATTACCTCTTTTCTTTCAATTCAAAAATGAGGGATATTTCAATAGTAACACATCAGTAAGTATACATACCACTATTTAGATTTGGGTTTGTTTCATTTTATGATGGCCTTCTTAAAAATCAGTATTTCTAAGAAGAGGCCCAAGATCAAAATGTGTCTTGTTATGAAGCCAACTCTTGAGATGTGCTACTATTTCACACATAGCATTTTAGTGATTCATCTAAAGCACTTAACTGAAAACATCTTAAGGCCATATCTACATGATACCAACACATCTGGAGATAAAAGGAAATGTCAATGTGCTAAATTTTTATTGAAATAAATGAACATCTAGCTATTTAGTAATATATTTAATAATGAAAAATATTTCTTTGGAAATTATTTCTGAAATGTAGCAAATTGTGATTTTATTCCTTTGAGCCAAAAGTTAATATAATTATTTGCAGGTTACATGAGGATAAATTCTGTGGCTATAAAATTTATCTCCACTCCTTTTGAAATGTCTGGTCACTGACATGCTATCATCTACATCTTCCAGGCCTGTCTCCTAAAAGACCACCCCATAATATTTCTCTTCTTCCTCCTTAAAATAATCATAGGAAGGATAAAAGCATTAACCTTTTGGGAAGTTTTCTCCTATGTGATTATCTCTAAATATGACACTGGAGTCCAAATCTAAAACTGGGTGTTGGAAGATAAATGGAGTAACTATAAACAAGTTATTTTTTAAAATTTAAAAATAGATGTAATAAATTTATATTTATCAGAAAGCCATTATCTGAGATGAAGCCATCTACTAGTCACCCTTTTTTACCAAATAGCAATTCCATTTAGAATATCTGTGTTCCTTATAATATGAGCTGAGACTCATACAGCTTCCAGGACTATACATTCCTCTCTGGAGAGCACTACCTATGGCAACCATTCATGGCAAATATTCTATGGCAAATACTCATCTAATTGATTTTACCTGGCTACAGGGCATAACTGGTGCCTTTCTGATGGTTAGAGGTTTTAGCAGAGATATTTTCTAAAGGCTGAGGTAAGTGCCATTTAATATGGTGTAGATATGTGTTCCTGCTTTTTAATAATGAGACTAGCAGAGCAAATATTGCAAGGGACATATAATAAATTTTAGCACTGAATGACAAACGGAAACAAGCAAGCCTTCGATGCGAAAAGGTGGTTTGTTCTCCCAGCTGTGTGGTTCAAAAAGTCACACTCGTCTTGACATATTGAATCGCCAAATGGTTCTCTGCTTTCTCCCCTTGCATTGGCATTAGATTGTCCAGCTTCTATTTTGATTGTTCATATATTTGCTGCAGCAACCATTAATAAAAAGGCATACTAATAACAATGAAATACAGCTCCACTTGAAAAACGAGGTGCACATGGACCCTAAAGAGCCTTATATCTGTCACTATACCACAACACCATGTTATGAGTTACTACAGATTATTAAAATAATTTAATGTAGTTATTGCACTGAAATATGTACCTTTCAGCCTGTAAGTGAAAGTAGCCTGCTCTCTAATAAAGAACGATTCTAAGAAAGCACCCCAAAGGGTTCTTGCCCAAGTCTAATTATAGGCGGTAAATTTGTTTCCTTCCAAAAAACCAAAGAAAAGCTTTTCACTGTCATTTACCCAATACCAGTGATTAGTGCAGGTGTTCCAGAAGAAAGTAAATTTACCTTAATAGTTAGACATAGTATGTAACTCAAGGATATTGCATATTGCCTTCAACAATCTCTCAATTACTTGTGAAAGTTAATGTCAAGCCCAAGCTCTCCAGTGTTAACACCAGAGGCTGGTTACTGCCTGAATTCTCTTCCCACCTCAACCCTTGGATTTCTTTTAATTCAGTACTTCACAACTGATAAGTTGAATGCATATGTGTCCTTAGTCATGTGTAGAGGTTTGGAAGGGCTATGTTGTTGTTGTTGTTGTTGTTGTTGTTGTTGTTGTTGTTTTATTTTTCCAATGCTGGCATCCAACTCCTGGGCTCAAGCAATCCTCCCACCTCCACCTCCTGGGTAGCTAGGACTACAAATGCCGCCACCACACCCATCTTGGAAGGTTTTTTCCAAGGGAGGCTGTGATATCATGAGTACTGAACCATATTACAGAATGAACGATAGAGTGGTAGAATTCAGACTGATTTTATGGATGAGGACACTAAGGTGAGAGTTGCCATGTTCCAGTCTTAATGGACAGTCTAGGGTGCTAGGTAGATGCAGGCTATGCATTCTATGTGACTAATTGAAACCAGGAACTAGACAGGGCCATTGTTATCTTTTATCCTGTGCATTTAAGAAGAGTTGACCAACAGATATCTAAATTGAAGGAAACATATAAGTGAAGATGATTCATATTAAGGAAAGAATCTTGGCCCTAAAAAAGAATCTTTCCAGAATACTGATACGTTTTTGTCAGTGGTAAATGATGTCAGGGGCAGATGAAGTATTACAGAGTCACTGTATGCAAGTCATTCAGACCTAGTGCTCCCAGACCACTTTTAAGAAAAGCATTTTTGTTTCAGGTAGTCGGGAATCTGCCTTTGTTTACGCCATCTCCTCAGCTGGAGTTGTATTTGCCATCACCAGGGCCTGTAGCCAAGGAGAATTAAAATCCTGTTCCTGTGATCCAAAGAAGAAGGGAACTGCTAAGGACAGCAAGGGCACCTTTGACTGGGGTGGCTGCAGCGACAACATTGACTATGGGATCAAATTCGCCCGCGCATTCGTGGATGCCAAGGAAAGGAGAGGGAAGGATGCCAGAGCCCTGATGAACCTCCACAACAACAGAGCCGGCAGGAAGGTACGAATGAGGCCGCATGCATTCTGAGGACTGCAAGGTCTTATGGCTCACTCAGGCAGACATATCTGAAGCTTTTGTTGTTGTTGTTGTTGTTGTTGTTGTTGTTGTTAGATGCCGTCAAGTCATGTCTGACTCATAGCGACCTCATAGGGTTTTCAATGGCTTCTGTTTCAGGATGGTTTCAGGAGCAGACTGCCATGGCCTTCTCCCATCTTTTCGGTGCTGGGGATCAAACGCAGGTGCAGAGCAGCACTCTACTAACTGAACTAAACCCTAGACCCCCTTCTGTTATTGCTGTTAGGTGCCATTGAGTCAGTATCCGACTCATCGCAACCCTTGTAGGATTTTCAATGGCTGACCGTTTCGGGATTGCCTTGGGAGTGGATTGCCAGGCCCTTCTCCCATTTTTGCAGTGCTGGGAATTGAACTCGGGACCTCAGAGACAGCAGCGCAGCGCTTTACCAACTGAGCTAAATCCCAGCCCCAGCCCCCCTTCTAGAGTTGATAAAATGCCACATAGTCCCTACTTTCTGCTGCTCCTTACCCCAGAGCTTTTTGTTCTAAAGAATACCACAGACTGGGTTGAAAGATCCCCACCCATGCCCCACCTTCCTTCCCACAGCTGAGCTCAAGGACTCCAC
This sequence comes from Pedetes capensis, assembly GCA_007922755.1. Classification (NCBI taxonomy): domain Eukaryota; kingdom Metazoa; phylum Chordata; class Mammalia; order Rodentia; family Pedetidae; genus Pedetes; species Pedetes capensis. The sequence goes on from VMDO01001752.1 coordinate 40,424, forward strand.
CCATTACTTTTGGCATGAGTCAAGTGTTGTATGGTTCTAGTGGATACTGTATCATTTGGGTAGGAGATACAACCTGTGGGTTAGGATAGTGCTTCATTCTGCTTAGCCATGGTACATTGAATGCTTGGGTCTAAGAGACAGCAAGACTCAGAGCATCTTCTCCCAAAATTCTCATGAAAGCAAGTCATCAGGCATGCTTTGTTGTCTTCTTCTGGACTCTGAGATGCTCTCTTTTGCAGTCAGACCCAGCTCCCATTATAAAGCCCCCACCTTGTGGTTTCTGTTAAGGATGAGTAAGAGGACCCGGGGAAGATGTGGCCCCCTACCCTTTCATCCTGATAAACCTCCTGGGCTACAGGTGTCTGATCAGTATTCACTCTTGAACATTCACTTGTTAGGTGAAGAAACTGAGATCCCCAAAGTGCTCAAGGTGAGTCAGGAGAGAAGTCAATACTAGAACTCATGTTTCAATGCCTAGTCCAGAAGTGTCTCCACCTGGGATCAAATCATTTCAATGCCAGTGTTCAGATCCACTTACAATCTAGGCCTTTCTAGATGGTGGTTGTTGTTGTTTGATGCCATCGAGTTGGTGTCTGACTCATAGCAACCCTTTGTACAACAGACAAAACACTATTGTCATGCTTCTCTGCTATTTATAGGGTTTTCAACAACTGATTGTTTTGAGGGAGTGGGTTACTGGGTCCTTCTTCTAAGCCTACAGCACCTGGTGCTCCCTGGTGGGCTCCCATCCAAGTACTAACCAGGCCCAACCCTGTTTATCTTCCCATCTGACAGGATTGGAAGCCACAGTGGTATGGCTGCAGGCTTTCTAGACAGTGGCTTTATCATAAGAAAATCAGAATGCTGCTGTTCATGTCTTTGTATAGAAAGCATAAACTGGCTGACCTAAACAAGTATGTGGTTGGAATCATTATAGAATAATCTAATTGCCACTGGATACAGATAACTATAATTTGCCTTTATCTAATACAACATAAAAATGTGTTTGATATTAATTTATAATGAAAGATAGACATAAAATTGAAAGGGTGGCTGTAAGAGGAAAGAGAATAAAAAAGAATCCAGATATGTTTGGATGAAAACCTTTTACTAGGCTCCTGGAGAGAACAAATTTCATTGAAAGGAAGTTGGAAGGAAAGAACTCTTGCTTATTAGCACATGGAAAAAGATGAGTGTGACCTGAACTGTTTACAAATAGTACCTTTCTTGAACTTTAAAACACAACATTCCTTATTTTCATGAATTTATGAACTTATCTTGACTTCTGCCAAGAATATATAGTTGTGCAATCCTACAACTATTGGTAATCATTGTTTGTGCAATGATTTAGATAAAATGAATTTGCACTGACCTTTGTTTTGATATTGATAGCACACTTATAAAGTGTGGTGTCTTTGATAGGAGTGTGCTGCTAAATTATTCAAACAGTATGTAGTTAGATTTCTCTATTTGGAAAGATAAAGGCATATGGTCTTACATTGTATCCAAAAGAATGTTGACTTATCAAAATAAATGTTAATTTTGCATAATAGGTCATTAGATATTGATTTCAACTCTTTAAAACAATAGATCTTAGCCATTATATGCTGGGTCCTGTATAAACATGACTTTTAATGTAAATCACATGACTGTTCACTATGGAGAGGTGAACAGCTGTCAGGCCTCAGATATTCTCCTGCCTACTCTGCAAAACTTAGGAGGCTACTTTTGATTGGAATAAAAGTGCACACTCTGACTTTTTTAAATGTGGCTTTAATTAATGGTGGGTGGGCAGACTTTTTCAAGGAGATGCATGATGTCAGTGAATATGAACTTTAATGAGAGTCAATGTATTGAGATAAACATGCGTCTCTAATTCTCTTCTTGTGGTCATTAGACCCCCATCCTACTCCCCCTTCGTACCAGCAGAAGGTCTGTGGAATCAAAATGAGAACAGCCTGGGTTTGTGCTTGAAGGCAGGCCTCCTGAGCTAAGCCTCAAACTGGCCCTGCTCTAGAAACCCCAGCCTCCCAGCGCTGACAACAACAACAGTCCATTCTTTTTCTTCTTTGTACTTTTTGGATTTTCCAAATTGCCTGATAGGAACATCCTCTACATTTAAAATTAGGAGTAGTGATGTTAGCAGGAGAGTAATACATCTTATTCAAAACAAAAGCTATCTCTTCCAAGATTATCCTGTTTAGCCAATGCTAAAAGTCAGAATTTAACACTGTCATTCATACCAGGCCTTACTTCTCCCCAATATTTGAACAGTTTGATTCACTTATTTAGCAACTGGTTAGAGCACCCTCATGTGTCTCTGTAATGTAATATCACTTAAATCTTGTTTTAATCTTACTTTCAGCAGACTTTTTAACAGTATTTTTTCTTTCATGTTCAACTGAGGCTCATCTTTAATTGAGTCTCATTTTCTACTTCAAAATAAAGCTAAAAAGTAAGTCTAACTGGCTTAAAAACAAACACTTTCAAGAAGGAAATTCTACAGCTTCTCCTAGCTGTTCTTTTTATGTCTACAGAAGCCATGCTATGAAAACTTTCAAGTTGTATTTAAGATGGGTTTAGATAAATTACAAGCAAAAGGTAGCTGGTCAATATCCACTATTTGTTCCCGTTTATAAGCTTGCAAGTCTGCAGTCATAGCATCCTGGCATCAAAACACACCTGATCTCACAAGCTAAGCAGGGTCTGCCTAGTTAGTCCTTGGATAAGAGAATGTCTGGGAATACCAGGTGCTGCAGGCTAGGGAGAAAAACCTGGCAATCCACTCCTGAAACAATGCACCAGTGAAAATCCTATGGTTAGCAGAAAACCACTGACATGGTTCACAATGTGCATGGCACAGTGTCAGGAGTGTTTCATTTTGTTGTAGGGTCACTGTGAGTCAGACCCAACTGGACAGCACCTAACCACAACATAAGCTTGCAAAAGCTTTTATTTATTTTATATTTTGTGGTGCTGGGGATCAGACTTGGGCATGCCAGGCAGGCACTTTACCTCTGAGTTGCAGCCCCAGTCCCACAAAGTGTTTTTGAATTAATCCACTGTTTTCTCCAAGAAGAAATAATCTCAACTTGTTTACACTTTCCTAAGGGAATCTATACATAAATAATCCATGTGTCTAATCAAATCTTGCCCCTGTAATCACTCTAGACATTTCCATTAGAGTAAGATAATTCCATAATATTTTCTCCTCAAGGTGGCACTTACAATAATGAAAACAGAAAAAAAAACATGGAATTTCACATGAAACCCATGTAGTATTAATTTTGCAATTCTAGTGATTATGCTTTTTGAATTTCTGTTTTTTCAGACATAATGTAAAAATACAATATGTGGTACTATGGGAAGACAGGGGGCTGGGATTTAGCTCAGTTGGTAGAGCACCGCTCTGCAAGTCTCTGAGGTCCCAAGTTTAATTCCCAGCACCGCAAAAATGGGAGAAGGACATGGCAATCCCAAAACAATCAGCCATTGAAAACTCTATGAAGGTTGCTATGAGTTGGACCCAACTCAGTGGCACCTAACAACAACAACAACAACCTGTGAATACAAATGTAAGGCAAACAGCACAGACCCTAATGTGCAACAAGTTCTCAGTAAAAGTTGGCCCTTTTCCCATTAGTGAAGCAAAGGTTGTTTGTAACTCAGATAGGAGTACTCAGAATAAATCAATGTGAATGGTTATTTAGAATTTAATCTGATGCTCTATCTATCCACACACTCATCTTCTGTACAGTCAATAAAAATAGGCAGACAGTATTTCTAACCTATAAAGTACTCTCAAATGCTTTATGATAGAGTTTTCTTAAAACCTCTGTGGGAATAAAGATAGCTTTAATATTTGTTATTTTCAGATGGGAAACTGGGCCTCAGAGGGATGAAGTGACTAACCCAGGGTCATATGATTGTGAAATGCTGGGCTTGGGTGTTCAAACTCAGTTGCATTTGCCTGTAGGCATGTATCTGCTTTTCCACATTGTCTCTGTTTTTGAATTTCTAAGAAAAACAAACAATTTTATTTAAAAAGAAAAAGAAGAAATAGCTGCAGCTATCCCAGCAAGGTAATTTTACTGATGGCTTTTCCCTTTGTGTAGCATTACCTCACACATTTTATACTATGAAAGTGCGAAGTTTGAATAATAGGGAAAATGTTTTCTTTTCTTTTCTTTTCTTTTCTTTTTTTTTTTTTTCCATACTGGGGGTTGAACCCAGAGCCTAATGCTTACCTCTGGTCTGGAACTTGCCATCCTCTTGTCTCTGCCTCCCGTGAGCCACTGCGACCGGCTAGAAAAATGTTCTCAATGTAGTGATTGAGAACACACCTAAAGCAGCTTGGCCTTATTTGGGGATTCACCAAAATTTTCCTAATGGTACTGCAAGTTTTAGAATACTGTATGTTATAACTAAATTTGGCTCAACAGAAAGTTTGTTATGGACTTATCTGGGGAAAGACTATTTTGGGTAAGGAGTGAGGTATGATAAAGAACAAGAGAAAGAAGCCTTTGACCACAGTAAACTAACTCTTAGGGAGAAAAAGTCAATGCAATTGCAAAACAAGCTGTGCTACATGGCATAACATGAAAATCAGCTACCTGGGGCAGTTAACAAAGGAGATAAAAGTTATGTGACAAAAGAATGGGGAGTTGGAGCTGGAGATAAAGATTTCCCATGGATGAGATAGGGAAATGCTTTTCAGGATGAAGAGATTCTAAGACAAAGAGAGATGCTAGAGCAGAAAGTACCTCAAAAGTGAGGAATGACCAGGCTCTGGGGTAGAAGTGAACACTGAGAGTTAATAGAAGCTGAAGCTGGAAATTTGTCTCAGCCACATCTTGACAGCCTGGAATACTATACAGAAAAATTTGCATGTCATTGGCAAGGGAAGAGAAAGGCATGAACAATGAGGGAGAAAATTAAATACTCAAGTTCAATTTTTATGCATTTATTAATTTCTTGAGTCCACTTTGAAAGAGTGATGGATACAGTTCAAACCTGTAAAAAATAATTTGAATTCGTGACATAAAATAGACTTGCTAGGAAAATCGTGACATTTCTATCTTCCTGAATTTCATTTTTAACCTTAAACATAAATATATAAGGACTGATGTTGTAAGCATCCTGGTGTTTATTAATAATAAAAAAATTAGCATGTGGCAACTATATTGATATATTTAACATAATAGTTAATATTATTATTGCTGATTGTACTCATTACTTCTTAGCTATCTGTTTAATCTTTACTGGGACAGTATGGAAGGAAGCACTCTGGAATCAGAAAACTAGCTCTAATACTTGAGTGTAGCCTTGGACAGTTACCTAAATAGGGTTACCATATAAAATAAAATGCAAAACATATACACTAGGTTTTAAGCAGGCATAAGAGCTAAGTACTATTACTATCACATTTTGCCTATGCGGAGACCAGGGTCTACTCTAGGGTGACTAACGTTAGCAAAGAAATTGAATATATTTGCAAATTAAACTGATCTGAGATCACAACTTCACTTGGTACTGTGTATTTTAATGGGAGGAGCTCTGAGGGTGAGAGACTCCAGAGTTTCTGGTTGCACGCTCTGCCCAAACAAGTACCACCCAAGGTCATAACCGAGGAGTACCAGGGCCTCTGAGTGAGGCCCACTAGGGTGCTGGGATAAAGCAGATACTTCTAAATTCCATCTATGGGAAATGCCTCCAAAGTAAACAGAAAATGGATATTGTACAAGATGTAAGCACAACATTACAGGAAAGAAATCTAAGTTCTAATAAAGACTTCAAAGAATAGATTTCTTGATATCACTTCAAATAAGTAATAAACAAATAATGGGTCTGACCTCAGAGAACTGGAGTATGATTAAAAAGAAATCACACTCTTAAAAAGTAAACGATATCACTTGAGAAGAAAATGAAAATGATAAAACCAAGCTGCATTAAGGAGCATTCATCTCTTCATTCCAACCCTCCCTTCAAGAATCTTCAGCATCTTTATGGGGCACAAATTTCACTTAGCAGATATTTGTTTTCCATTTGGTCTCCTTAGCTCATAAAATTAAATGAATTTTGAAAAATCAGATCACATCTGCCAGCATCTGTCTTGTTGGAGCCCCAAAAGTATGTGCTTGATACTATAGATTTTTATGTATTATATGAATCAAAAGCCAACCAGAATTAAAGTCTCCAAACAGGGAACTCTTAACAAAATTTTTATAACTTCATGTAAAGATCTACTACTAGTGGAAAATGTGTCTTAGACCTGCCTGATCAGTCAATTAGAAGTATTATATATATGGTCAGTCAACAGTCATGTTCATGAGTTCCACAAATGTACATTCCACACCTTATATTTTCTAGCTAGGCAGCCCACCCACACTGTTTTTAAAGGATAACAGAGCTCAAGAAATTACAATGCCTTATTGAAGTTAATAAATGTTTACATAAGCAAATCAACTGCACAGTTTGCTAATAAATATTCATTTCCCTAGTTCCAGAGCATGTATGGTTGAAGGGTATAAATTGGTCTAATTTTCACTAACTCCTATCTTAGAGATGTAGATCTGTCAAAAGGATTTAATTGTTAATAAATGTACTTGGCTTTAAGCCAGGATCTGAAAATTAAATAATATGTTTTTAATGCAAAGTTCCCTTAGGAAAACTGATATAGGACCAGATACATATGTTAGCTGCTTTGTGGAATACGACCAGCTAAAAGTGAAGTAATTCTTCAAATGCTCAAGTTTAACTAGATAATCATTGTAGTTTAAACAAAGCATTTAAAGACCAAAAACAAATTCTAAATAGGATCTCTAAGGCAAGGTCAGCTATTATATTATCAAATATTTCATACGTTATAAAGTAGATGACCTTTTTTTTCTGATTGAAAAAGAATGAGTATAACACAATCCAGCATTTGTAAATTTATCAAAATGCAGGTGCCTAGAAGACAAAAATTCTCATGTTCTGCAGGGAAGTCTTACAAAGAAACCCTAAGGGTTCCTTGGGGTTCAGTTTTCAGAAAAATTGACTTAAACTACAATTTATTCTCCTTGGGAGAAGTTTGTCTTTATAACTGGCAAAATAATTCTTTTTAGGATATAATTAGATATGCAAATATTAAGTGTAAAGACTTGTAAGACTCACTGAATATGGCTAACAGAGCCCTGGGAGTTGGCAAACCCCAGCATGAGGAGCACTAGCAAGTGAGTTCATGAGTAGTCTCTAGTGTCAGACGAGCTTGGCTTATCTGCTGCCTGCCTGGGTTATCTCACTGCCTGGAAACCTCTACTTCTAGGTTTTTCAAAATCTTCCTCTATAAAATAGGGATAATAACATACTTAAATGCTTGTGTGACTTAAATAAAATAGTGATCTAAAGTGCCTAGCATGGTCTGACATATGATAAGAACCTAATGAAAGTTATGATTTCTTATTATATTCTGATAATAAATTGTAGCAGAGAAATATAAAATAGACTTGTTCTATACAATGTATGAGTTTCCTTCTTCCATAGCTCTTTATTTTTGTTGTTAGGAGCTATTGAGTAGGATCTGACTTATAGCAACCCTAGGTACAGAAGAATGAAGCAACACAGCACTGTGCCATATACATGATCTTTTTATGTTTGAGTTCATTTTTCCAGCCACTATGTTTCTTCTCATTTTGGGTCATGCCACATCAACAAAAAGAGGTCTCGGGAGCTTTACTCCATCCTTTCTTTAAAGTCAACTTTACTTTGAGGAGGCAATTCCTCCCTAGTCACTTCTTGAATGCCTTCCAGCCTAGGGGTTCATTTTCTGGCACAGTATTTGACAGTGTTTCTCTGCTATTCATAAGATTTTTCAATGGCTAATTATTTTGGGAGTGGGCTGCCGGGTCCTTCTCCCTAATCTTTCTTATCTGGAAGCTTAGCTGAAACCTGTACACCATGGGTGGTCCTGCTGGTATCTGAAATAATGGTGGCATAGCTTTCTGCATCACAGCAACATGCAAGCCCCCACAGCATGACAAGCTGCCAGACATGAGGATCTTTGTTTTTAAACATTCAGAATTCTGTCTCTGTGGTATAGAATGCTAATGTCTAGTATTAAAAAAAAAAAAAGAATGCTTAAAAGTTACTGAATTCTAAAAGTAGAAAGTCTATAGCTATACCACCCTGGTATTGATCTCATCAGATCTCAGAAGCTAAGCAGGAATGGGCCTGGTTAGTTCTTAGATAGGAGACCACCTGGGAATACTGGGTGCTGTAGATTTGGGAGAAGGATCCAGCAGCCCACTGTCAAAACAATCAGCCACTGAAAAAACCCATGAATGGCACAGGAGCACTGACAATAGTGTCAGGCATGGTACAGTGTTGGATAGTGTTTAGCCTGTTGTACATAAGGTCACTATGACTCAGACCCAACTTGACAGCACCTAGCAACAACAAAAGTAGAAAATAGCCTCTGTGGGTCAAAAGCTTAAAATGCTCAAAATCAAAGATTTTAGGGCCACATAAAAATATACTAGGTAATATTTTAACACTGAGGAACTTAAAAGCCTATTAAAGAGTTTTTGTTGAAAAAAATATATTTTAAGCTAAAAATAGTTTCTACAGCAACTTTACACCAACAGAGTACTGCTGTCCTTTTTCTTCTTGTTAGGTGTTATCAAGTCAGGTCTGACTCATGATGACTGTATATGCAACAGAATAAAACACTACCCAACACTGTGCCATGCACGTGATCTTTTTATGTTTGAGCCCATTGTTGCAGCCACTATGTTTCTTCTCATTTTGGGTCATGCCACATCAGTAAATGGAGGCTTCAGGGTCTTTACTCCATTCCTGTCATTAAAGTCAACTCTACTTTGAGGAGGCAACTCTTCCCCAGTAAGCTTCCCAAAGCCTTCTAGCCTGAGGGTGGGGCCAGATGGCACACATTTTCCAGCCCTATATTTGACAGTGCTTCTCTGCTATTCACAGAGTTTTCAATGACTAATTGTTTCAGGAGTGAGCTGCCGGGCCCTTCTCCCTAGTCTGTCTTAGTCTGGAAGCTCAGCTGAAACCTGTCCACCATGGGTGACCCTTTTGGTATCCTGGATACTGGCGGCATGGCTTTCAGCATCACAGCAACAGGGGTGACCCTGCTGGTATCTGAAATACTAGTGGCATATCTTGCAGCATCATAGCAACACTCAAGCCTCCACAGCATGACAAGCTGACAGACACATGGGGGCTGCTGTACTTAAGAGTCAACAAATTCATCTTTCTTAAATTCATCATAGCAGATGAGCAGGTATGAAATTGACAAGATCCCACATGATAAAAAAAAAAAAAAAGACAGGACTAAAGCAAACAGTGAGCAGGGGTGACTTGATTAAGAGTATACTGACCAGTTTGCAGATGTAAAGAGCCATGAGGGCTGTGTGACTGATTGACAAGAGAAGCACCAAAGAAGGCTGAAAATGGAATCTTGGCAGTGATCTGCAGTAAGACTCAAAGAAGGAAGCAGAACAAAAGAGCTTTTAAGCAAGATCTCAAAGGACAACATAGAAATCAGGATCAGTGAGGTAGGCAGGGCCTGAGGTTCTGAATGAAACTTCTGGTCTCAATGGAGAAAGCATTATAATTGATTCATTTTTAAACTTTCTTTGTCTTTCTTTTTCTCTTCTCTTTCTATTGTAAGAACAGTACTTGTACATACCTGGTAATAAATTCAGCAGTGCAGAAATGTGTATCATAAAATGGAAAAGTTTTCTCCCCTCACAATCATTGTCTCCTTCCAGAACAGTTCAAGTGCCAACTGATTAAGTCTATGGGCTAGACATATATAGTTCTGCCTCTTCCTTCCAGATGTCATTAAAATGATTCTGTGAAATCAAAGTGGTCTAAATCAATAATAAGAATAATTAAAGAAATGAAAGAGTTTAACAAATTTATGAAGAGTAGGGGCAAGTGAAGAAATTATAACTGATAAGAATGGAGAAGCTACAGTCTAGAAAGTAAAAATAGATGGGGGCAAAACCCAAAATGGGAACCAAGATGCCCTGAGAAAATTTCAGCTAATTAAGCACAAGAAAGAAGCATGACCCTGCGAGTTGGGATTAATTGAAAAATCCATAAATGAGGTTTGGAACCCCATACCCTCCTTGTACCTATGAACAGAAACTGGATGTCCAAGTGCAGGAAAGTGTGGTGCTGCCTCTCAACTGTAGAGCCAGTTCAGGATAGACAAAAGGATGAAGGAATGTGGAGCCCCAGAAAATTAGAAGAGCTGACAGCAGGTGGAATGATTGTGAAAATGGAAAGAGATGGGTGTGGTCAATGCAGCTGGTAGCAAATAATATGAGAAAAACTGTAAACTTCACTCCAAGGACATCCTCCATTGACACAGAGGCTGTGATATTGGATTAGGGTTAATAAAATACAGTCTTGGCATAGTACTGTATTTGGCTGGACAGTAACAATACAGTCATCCCTCAGTATCTGTGGCAGATCCCCTGTGGATCCCAAATCCAAGGATGTTCAAATCTGTTATATAAAATGGTATCTTATTTGCAGATCCTACACAGGTCCTTCCATATACTTTAAATCATTTGAGATTACTTATGATATCAGATATAATGTAAATGATATATAAACGATAGTTGTTGCACTGTATTGATTAGGAAATAATAACAAAAGAAAGTCTCTACATGTTTACTATGTTGTTGTTGTTAGGTGCCATAGAGTTGTGTCCAACTCATAGCGACCCTCATAGGGTTTTCAATGGCCGATTGTTTCAGGATTGCCTTGGGAGTGGATTGCCAAGTCCTTCTCCCATTTTTGCGGTGCTGGGAATCGAACCCAGGGCCTCAGAGGCTGCAGAGCAGCGCTCTATCAACTGAGCTAACTCCCAGCCCCATGTTCAGGATAGACAGTTATAATGGGCCTAACTACAGAATACATGAACTAGATGTCCACGAACAATGCTCAACAGCTCATGCTGGAGAGACTGAGGATGTGGGAGGTGGTGGAGGCTAGAGCAGAGGGGATTCAGCATAGTGCTCATGTGTGCAAACCTAACTTTTACTTTTGGGGATTTTCTCAAAATTGTTTTCTCCAAATATTTTCTATCCATGGTTGGTTGAATCCATGGACATGGAAGACCTACTGTCTTACACAGATATTGTTGTTTTCAATTGTTTTTGGAATCAACATCTAGATATATTGTAGGAGACTGAACTACAGTTACAGAATAGAGGTACTGTGTGCTTTGGCTTATCATTCTCTCATTACCCAAATAAAGTGTCTTCAGCCCTCATTAACCAGCTGTGCATGGGAATCTCCCCAGCTCCTCACTCAGAGTTTCTGGAGATGTCAGGAGCATCCCACAACTCATCCTACTCCTCTGCTGTGGCCTACAACTCACCCATTCCTTGGCATTTGGGACTCACTCTACCATCTTTCATTCTCCCCAAAGCAGCAGCAGCAGCAGCAGCAGCAGCAGTGATTGTTACTTGTGCATTTTTCTTGTGCATTTTTTACCTGCGCCATTTTCTTGGAGATTCTGATATACAAAACTCTAATTGGATGACTAGTTTTACCTGTTCCTAGAAATGGAATGCCAGCCCTTGCCATGAACATTTCTCACCACTCTGGCCCTCCATAGGCCCCTAGACTCCAGCCACAGAGCAGAGGCTTCTTAACATCTCTTCTGCAGTCCTAGGTTTGGGCCGCATGCTCAGTCCTGGCATGTATTAGTATCACCTGAGGAATTGTAAGGACTATCATGACCTAGGCCCTATGCCCTTTACCCCCAACTCCCTTTACTCAGTACAGGGAGGAGTTGGAAGTGATTCCTAGGTGTAGCCAGAAATGAGAACCACAGCTCTGCTCACTCCAGTGCCAAGGAAAGACCCTTAATTCTTGTAACTTTACTATGCAGTGTTTGACTCTTAAGTTTTCTCCTCTTTCCAGATCATGCAGTCCTTCAGACTGCAACCAGATTGTAAAAGAACATTTTTTCCCTTCCTTTTCTGTGTGGACACACATATGCAGATCTTTCAATGTTCTCCATTTTGCTTTTATCACATGATTTCCTTTCACACATAAAAGAATGATCTATCTTGTTATTCAAAGACCCATAATACTCCATAATGAAGTATACACCATAATTTTCTTAGCCATTTTCCTACTGATGTAATTTGAAGTTTTTCTCATATTATTGCTAATTATGCTGCAGTGAATGTCCATGTAATTGTGTATCCTTCAAAACTCATGCAGTTATTCCCAGAGTAGAATCAACAAGTCAAAAGCTATGTATATTTAAAATTTGGACAAGTATTATGAAAGCACTCTCCATTTAAATGGTATAACAATGCACTCTCCCACCAGCACTTTGTTAAGCTATCTCTTTCACTACTTGTTCCAACACCAAATATTAGCTTTGTTACTATTTTTTAATTTGATAGGCAAAAAGAAGTGGTGTTGCATTTAGTTTGCATTTCTCTGATTGCTAGTGAAGCTGAATGTCTTTTTCTCTTTTTCTTAGTACTCTATATTTCTTTTGTGAATTGCCTGCCTAATAATTTTTATAACTATTAGTTTGGAAAATGTAATGTATTTCCATGTCTCTCACTCTCTACCTCTCTCTCTCCTGTTCCCTAATTCCACTATGTTGTTGTTATTGTTGTTAGGTGCCTTCGAGTTGGTGTCGGACTCATAGCGACCCTGCGTACAAAATCGAAACACTATTGTCAGTGCTTCTCTACTGTACATAGGGTTTTCAATGGTGGATTGATTTTTGGGAGTGGGTTGCCAGGTTCATCTCCCAAGCCTACAGCACATGGTGTTCCCAGGCAGTCTCCCATCCAAGTACTAACCAGTCCTGACCCTGTTTAGTTAGATCTGATGGGATCAGATGCCACAGGGCTATGGCTGCAGGCAATTCCATTATAACAGGCCTATAATGATATCCACTCAGTTCTTGAGTATACCTAAGATGGGAGGGACACAGTACGTATAATTCAAAACTACAGAAAATCACAATGTGATTCATGTTAGAATTTTAAATGTGATTTCAGGAAGATCACAGATTTGGGAGTAAAGCATTATCTGCTTCACATCCTAGTTATGCCTCTGTCTAGCAGGGTGACTGGGGGTTTTACTTTCCCCCAAGCCCCGGTTTTCATAACTACAGAATGAGAATAGTAACTTCCTTTGCCTGATTGTGGTAATCATATATGATAATGTGTGTAAACTAGCAGGTGTGGAGCCTGGCCCATAGTTATTTACTCAGTAAACGGCTGCTATTCTTAATAATGTTATTATAACATTGGAATAATGGAATTCAATGTTTACTGAATTAGGAATCCTCATTGCATGGTCCCTGCTTTGCTCTTAATTACTCTAAAACAGGCCTCCTGGGCTTGGGTCCTCTTCCCTCAGCTGCTCTCATTGAGCAGGGTTTTGTCATCTTCAAGGTTAAGGGTTTGAGTTTCACGTCTGCAAATCTGGTAAATGAAGGTGGCTACCAGCCCCAAACTGACTGAACAGGAACAGGCTGTGTGTTAACAACAGGGGGCAGAGATGTGAGCAAAGCCAGTACTAGAGATGTCTCAGAACCCCCAAGGTTAATTGTCAGATGAAGCTTGTCATTAATCCACAATCGAGAACTGGCCTTAGTACTTCTTGCAAGTAACAGACCCCTATAGCCCTAAATAATGAGCAAACCTACTGTCCTAGGTCACAGGAAGTCTGAAGATGGGGCAGGTCCCAGCTAGATTTGTCCAGCAACTCAATAACACCCTCCAGAATCCAGTTCCTGACATCTTCCAAGACCCTGTCTGCAGTTTGTTGCTTTGTTCAGCACTGATTGCTCTCCTGTCCCAAGAAGGCTACTGCAGAAAACAGCAGCTAGTGATACAGAAGCTGGGTTTCCCTTCCTGTCTGTTTTAAAGAGTAAAGAACCCTTTATTACAGGTCCTCCAATCCACCAATAGATTTTGTCTAATGTCATATTGGTCCAAGCTGAAGCATCACATTTCTTCTCATGCTGAGAAAAATCAGTAGCAGGACAGTGAAATGAAATGACTTTTGTTTCCTGGCAGTACTGTGGGTTGTTCTTAGGGCCTCATACATACTAGGAAAGTGCTCTACCACTGAGCTACATCCCTTAGCCTCTCTTTAATCTCTTATTTTGAGACAAGGACTGGCTAAATTGTACAGGCTACCTTTGGCCTCAAACTTGTGATCCTCCTGCTTCAGCCTCCCAAGTTGCTAGGATTATAGGCATGTGCCATGGTGCCCAGATTGAAATGACTATTCTTTATTTAGTCCACTCTGGTATCAGAGAAGAGCCCAATCACCTCTGGAGCACATGGCTGACCAACACCTGAACAAAACTATTAGCCATGCAGGGAAGAAATGGTGATTACACAAATGATCAACAGTGTCTGGCACTGCCACATTTATAAGGCAATTTTTAAAATCCAATTTTAAATTTATTTGCATATCTTTCAATTAATCATATGAAAGTATCAAGTTTGAGGTTTTCCACATGGAAGCTCAGCATTACAAAGGCAGGTTAGTAATATTGCCTGTCACTTTTAGAACTCAGAGTATGGCTTATAATTGAATAACCTAGCTTTGTAAGGAAAGTACTTAGAATAGAAAGCATGAAGTCTACTGTCCAGCACTTGGCATGGAGTGGGTTTTGTATGTTGCTCTTCCAGGTCTTTGGAGGGAAGCTTCTGGACAGGTGGGGCCACAAAGGAAACAGCCGGGGAGCCACGAGGGCACTTCTAGGTTTGTGTCTCTGGCAAAGGCCTGCCTTCCAGACTTCCAGTCAGCCTCATACCAAATGCCCAGAATATAACGATATGGGGAGGTGGTTGTAGCAGGAGAGTAATTTCAGAGAGGAAGCTTTAAGACATCCTTTGAAGACACCCATGTCCCTGTGATGTACAGAGCCACACTGGCTCATGCAGAGGACAGATCTCAAGTGCAACATGGGTACAGTGTTTTGAGGGGCAAAACCAGAAATGCCATCTGAATGTCAGTGCCCGATGTGGGAAGATTGTGAGTGGATTCACCTAACAGAACAACCTAGGGCCACTGGGATGTTTTGCTTATAGTTGGTCCTACAGCTCTTGAATGTTTTTAATACATTTGCCGTCTGGTGAATAAACTGGGACTAACTTCTGGAATGAAGAACTTCTCTCCACACCCAGTTCTACTGGAGCCTTCCTTGTTCAGAAACTGAGTCATAACCAGGTCAAACATTAGGGCAAAACTACCAGGGGTGAGGCAGCCTGCAATATTGTGTGTGCGAGCTGGAAGCAGAAGAGGATGGGTGAGCATGTGGATTGCAGGGAGCTCTAGGTAGGCACCATACTAGAACTGCCTATCCACATCCACATCCCATACCCAGCCAATTACAGAAGAATCTCAGGGAGAAGGCTTGCTGTGGTTGAAATGCCCACCTCCAAGTTCTTAGAAGTAGTTACCCTAAGAATTTTGTTCAGAGTAGCACTTTGGAGAATGTCACCAAGGGAATTCACTGCCCTGAGTGGCTATGCCCTCACTCCAGATGCCCTCTGACTTGATAATGCAAATTGGTGGGTGAACAGACTTTTCTTCTGCTGCTACTGAGGAAGGACCAGAGCCACGGTCTGGTAAGATCTCCAGTGCTGGTGGTCTCCCCAGCAGCCCTTCTTTGCTTCTCATGGCTTCAGGTGGCCATGGTCACAGCCCCTAATCATTAGTATAATATTAGAAGCTGTTTTAATATTATGATGATTTGAAAAAAAGATTGGTGCTAACTGTTGGGGTAGAAAAAATGATCACTGTTGAAGTAATGAATGTTACAAAAAGGGGAATGGGGGATATTTTTAGTCAGAAACATGATATTAGGAAATTATCTGAAGAAATCTATACACCTGCAGGTACTGGGGGGTGGAGACACTTCAGAATCTGAGTTTGCATCCAGTCATTCCATATCCCAGTCCTGGAGCTTGGGCAAGTCATCTTCACTCCCTGACCCTACTTCCTTATCTGTAAAATGGGAAGAACAGTAGCTCAGGGCTGTTGTGAGGACTATGAGTGCTGATAATACTCTTCACTTAGGGGAGCCAAGGGGAAATGGGCCGGTACAAGGTAGCTCTCACCCTGTCCCTCGGAAAATGTGCAGCTCTGCCAGGTTGTCTTGAGACCAAAACAGAAACTTCTCTGGCTAGTTCTGGGGCCCACCTGCCCCTAGTCCCATCCATAGCCCTCACACCCACAGCAGAGGGGCCTTGTTGGGAGGCAGCTGAAACATCTCAATTTGCTTTGCTTCCTCTCTTCAAAAGACCAGAACAAGCTCAGCCTAGTCATCTAAACTGCATCAGTTGGCCAGAGTTGAGGGATAATCTCCCTAATTTAACATCTCCAAGACTTTCTCCTTACCTACAAAATAAAAACAGTAAGATAGGACAGTTGTGACACTTGAGGTCCCTGAGATGGAGTGTGTACAGCACGTGCACATGACCAGAACACTGAAAGCACTCCTTATTAGGTGCTGTCAAGTCAGATCTGACTCATAAGTACCCTAAGTACAGCAGAATGAAACACTGCCCAACACTATGCCATGCATGTGATCCTTTTATGCTTGAGCCCATTGTTGAAGCCACTGTGTTTCTTCTCAGTTTAAATCATGCTACATCAGCAAAATGAGGTCTCAGGGGTTTTACTCCAATCCCATCAGTAAAGTCGACTCCACTTCTTGAATGCCTTCCAGAGTGGGGAAGAGTTCAAGCTCATTTTCTGGCACTATATTTGACAGTGTTTCTCTGTTATTAATAGGGCTTTCAATGGCTAATTGTTTGGGGAGTGGGCTGCCAGGTCCTTCTTCCTAGTCTGTTTTAGTCTGAAAGCCCAGCTGAAACCTGTTCAAAATGGGATACCCTGCTGGTATCTGAAATACTGGTGATGTAGCTTTCAGTATCACAGCAACACACAAGCCCCCACAGCACAATAAGCTGATAGACATGTGTTACTGGGTAAAAAATGTGCAGACTTGGCAATTATTTTGTTAATGCAATTTGAGTATAGGTTGAGTATACTTCATCTGAAAATCTGAAATCTAAAATGCTCCTAAATCCAATACATTTTGAGCATCAGAATAATGCTAGAAGTAGAAAATTCTCCACCTGGCTACATGTGACAGGTTGCAGTCAACACACAGGCACACTAAAATACTATATAAAATTACCTTTGGGATATGTGTATAAGGCAAATATAAAACATAAAAGGATTTTGAGTTTACACTGTGTCCCATCACCAGATTATCTCATTATACGTGTGTGTGTGTGTGTGTGTGTGTGTGTGTGTGTGTGTGTGTGAATATTTCAGGATTCCCAAATATTCCATCTGAGATCCAAAACACTTCTGGTCCCAAGCATTTCAGATAAGATGCTTAACTTGTAACAGTGTACATTTTTAAAATGAGAAAGCTATATTTATTAGACAATTCACTAATTCATTTCCTCACTGTTTAAACTGGCCAGGTACCTGGGTCAATAGTGAGCTTTTGTTACTTGGATAGCCAATGGGGTTCACGTTACTAGGCTCTTCCCTTCCACTCTCTACCCACTGCCCCCAATTGCTACAGTCAGTGCAGTATGGTCACAGTGACAAGTGATGCTCCAACCAGTCCTGAGCCCCAGGATCCAGCATCCTCAGAGTCACTTCCTGACAGGTCAGAGGTAAGAAGACTGCAGCCCGAGTCACATGCTTGAGGCTTCCCCCGCTGACCTTGTCACTGTCTCTTCTGGCAGGCTGTAAAGCGGTTCTTGAAGCAAGAGTGCAAGTGTCATGGTGTGAGCGGCTCATGCACCCTGAGGACGTGCTGGCTGGCCATGGCTGACTTCAGGAAAACGGGTGACTATCTCTGGAGGAGGTACAACGGAGCCATTCAGGTTGTCATGAACCAGGACGGCACTGGTTTCACTGTGGCCAATAAGAGGTTTAAGAAGCCGACAAAAAATGACCTGGTGTATTTTGAGAATTCTCCAGACTACTGTATCAGGGACCGAGAGGCAGGTGAGTGCAAAAGACTTCTTTCAGTGATCAATACTCTGCAACTTAAATAAGCTTCTGTATTTTCAGCTAGCCATTTTTGTGAGTACAGCCTGCTTCCTTTGGGTTCCAGGCTGATGTTCTTTATAATTTATACTGAAACTGCACAGAAAACTGTTTTGAGCAGCTGCAGCAACAGGTTGATAATGTGCAGATTCTGGAGAAGTGGGAACACAGCAAGAATGTACACGGCAAAAAGTCAAAATGTGTACATTAGCAAAATTCTTCTGCCTGGGCAGAATTCTCGTTCATGGAGAAGTGTGTACTATGTGTAGTAGGCCAGAACCTTTCCTGTGATCCTGAAGTGGGGGACAGCTTTGCCATGTGAATCCCCACCCCTACAAATCCTCCCTCTGTGACTATGGAAAAGGGGCCCAGGGTTTAAAATGCAGCCGCTTCTGAAATCTGCCCTTTTTCACATTCCCATACTCTTTTTCAATATACTTACATGAAACCAAGCATTAAAATGCAAGAATTTATCCCCACTCCCTTGGCCATAGGTGGGCAGTGTGTAAGGGATGTGTGTAAGAGGCACCTCATATTTCTAATGCCACAGCCTTCCCTCCCAGGTGGCACCTTCTCCCTGCTGAGCTCACTCAAAGAGCGACTTGTCAGCCTGAACACAGTAGCTGTTTCCACCTGTCTGGATTTATGGTTGTGGGCTCTCTACCTCTCACCCCGCCTATTTAACATGGAACTTTAGGCTTAGCTCCTTCATTGCAGTGACTCTAGAATAAGCTGAATACATCTAAGTCAATAAGAGGATATGGGAGCCCACAGCCCACTTTGGCTCAAGCCAGTTCCTTGGTAGAAAGCAGTGGAATTTACTCAGAAAAACATCCTCTAATTTAAATTCTGAGTTTGTTTTCCACCACAAAATAATCACAAAGGAACCAATAAAAGAGTGTACCTGCTAATGTGAGACCGCCCAACAGGCAAGATTGCCAAGGAGCATCCCAAGGCGGCTTGAGCCTCTTTCTTTCCCTGGAGTGGTTGGATTTCCTTCATGGTTTGATGCGCAAGATCTCCGCAGCATGTGAGCAGGTTTGTACATGCAGCCTAGGGATTAATGACTGCTGAGCACAAAGACCAGATGCTGCGCCCTGCTACATTCCTGACATGCTTTGGGACTGCCAAGGAGTCATCCTACCTGTCAAACCAAAGTTTCAGCCAAATTGCTGTGAAACCTGTGCTTTGATACAGAATTATCGCAGGGTCTGGCTCCCCTTCTGCCATTAACTAGCTGTTCAACCTCTGCCTCCTCATGCTCTGCAAGTGCTGGACCACTGAGCTGCACCCCCAGCCCATTTTTTACTTTTTTGTTTTTTTTGAGACAGTATCTTGCTAAGTTACGCAGACTACCTCTGGTCTCGAACTTGGAATCCTCCTGACTCCGCCTCCTGAGCTGCTGGGATTGCAGGCATGCACCACCATGCCTGGCGAACATGCTAATTTTTGAGGTCACATAAGCAGCCCTAGATATCACTATACACATTGCAGATAAGAAAAGTAGATGATCTGCCTACCATCTCATGGGTCTGAGGGGACAGACGTCTAGCCCCATGACCTGCATTTTGCCCCTGAAACTACACTTCGCCCCACCTATCTCTTAGAGATGAATGTGAAAAGTAGCCAAAACCTCATGTCAAATATCAGAAGACCTATTTCCCAGCACATCTTTTCTGGTTCTTTGGATTGAAGCAGTTTATACGGTGAAGCAGTTATATTTGGTGAATATTTACTATCTCATGGGTATTCAGTGAAAGAAGTACCATACTTTTATTTCCCAAACTAATCTCTGCTGCCTCTTCATGTTACTAAATTATTCTTTTATACTTTGCTCTTCATGTTCCCTGTATTGTTGTTGCTGTTAGATGTTGTTGAGTCAGGTCCAACTCACAGTAACCCTATGTACAACAGATCAAAACACTACCAGACACTGTACCATATCTGGCACTATGTCAATGCTTCTTTGCTTTTCATACAATTTTCAATGGCTGATTATTTTGGGGATTGCTTTGGGAGTGGCTTGCCACATTTTGGTGCTGAGGCTCAAACCCAGAGCCTCAGAGAGTGCAGAGCAGCACTCTACCAACTGAGCTAAACCTCAGCCCCATTCCCTGTATTAGAATGAAATCTGGTTTCTTGATCCTAAAATAGCAGACATGTATATCTATAGTGCCGCCCCATGCCAAGGCTCAATCTACATTCCTACTGATTCTCACAAGAAGTCTGTAAGGTGAGTATGTTATTATCCCATTGTATGAGAGAAGAAACTGTGAGAGGGTAAGAGATTTGCCCAACGATTTGTGGTTGGTAAGAGGCAGAGCAGGACTATCTGTCATTTCAACCATTTTACTTGGCCTCTAGCTGTACTTGGCACAGGGCACATGGTTAACAGGGTTGGGTTTCTGAGGGAAGCTGTGTTTATTTATTTTTTTTATTTCTATACTATCTGAGACACATTTTAGCTTGCTTGTGTGATTTAAAACAATATTAATTTTTTGGTTCTTGATCAGTATTGATCAACCAGAAGCCATCAAGTTTTTCTTCCTTTTTTTTTTTTTTTTTTTGTAACCAGTTCCAATATAATGAGTCAGATTTCTGGTAAGATTCCTGGATTATTTGTAAATTATCTGAAATATATATATAATTGACATCCTTTTTAGTGGAGCACAGGAACATGCCAAAGACATCCATGCAAACCTTGCAATATATCTTTTTAATTCTGGTGAGCACAAATTCAAGTTTAACTTAAAATATGATTCAGAATGTTTGATGTCATGTAGACAAAACCCTAGTTTGTTAAAATAACTTTTTTGATCATTCATGTTTGAAGTCATGTACAAATACCCACAGGTATGAAGTGCACAAAAGCCAACTTCAACCCAAACATCTGCCAAGGGCCTTGCTTTTGGTTGTGACTGGTGGCCTTTGAAAGATGAGGCTTCCACCTGAATGGAATAAACTTCTGTGAGATGTGCTCTCCCAAACCAGTCCAAACAGGCATAGGAGTTTCTTGGCATGGAATTGTCCTGGAATAGCCTCTAACCTCTGTTCTTGGAGGCAGAGAGATATGACAGAGAATTCTGAGACCTGCAAGAAAGGAGCCTTCCCCTTTCCTGAGATGAAGATGTAAAGTCAGTCTATACTAAGGAACCACCCAGCATGCACCTGTTACTTAGTGCACACTGAAGGACCTGCTCCCCAGTAGTAGAATCATATTATCTCAGGAAGGATCTGTTTTCTGGTAAATGGAACCCTTATGTGCTCAGAATAGTTATCATTATGGGTAGCCAGGCTCCAAAGCAGGTCAAAAGTTTACAGTAAAATTTAAGTCAACTAACACGAAGACGGGGAACTTTAATGGGGTGAGATGCTAACAAAGCCAGGAGTATCAAAAGTAATCAGAATTAACCAGCCATGCTTAGCTCAGATTGCCTTGAACCCCTTTTCAATTACAAGCCCTCCAAGTTTTTAAGAGGGTGTCTTTAATTATTCCTAAGAAACGGTAAGTGAAAATAATTAAAGAAGATATTATATGGCAAGACTAAGACATTTCCTCTTAGCCTTCAACTGAAGAAACCAAGTGTCCTGATGGTCAACTATGAATACTCCCTGTTTTAGCTCAGATTTGAAGAGTGGAACAACTGAGTAATGCTGCGCATGTGACATTTTGCAGGCCAAATTGAAGGCTACATCTTGGAGTCTGGGCTTTCTGAGATGAGTACTCCAATGGCTCTATAGTTATCTACTCTGGTTATTGCCCCAGGCATCTGTAAATCAGGGAAGCCCTTCAGTTAGAGATAGGTGCATCTCTAAAGAATGCTGCTGTCCTCTGCAGAGAAGGCATCTGTACCTAATCACAGACCACATTTCACTGGTTATGATGCAAAGCCCTGACCTGGGCCAGAGGTCACCCTGAGGTCTCCAACTATAGGAAACAGGCAAGCCTCACTCTTCTCCAGTCAAGTTCAGAAACAAATGTAGCTAAGCAGTTGTGTAACATGTTGCTTGCTGAAAACCCAATACCTGGCTGACAGCTGCAGGCTGTGAGTGGTGTCAGCAATCAGGTATCACCATTTTTCCCACATAAATTATATTTGGCAAACAGAACTCAGAACCCATGGGAACCCAGTCCAAATCATGCTGTTTTGAGATTGGTGTTCAAGACATGCCCCGTGTTATGGCCTGATTTGCAGAATCTCATGAATGCTGATTGTATCCCATGAGATAATTAGAAATAAGAGAACAACATGTTAGCCAATAGGCCGATTCTATTTAGACACTAATGTGTGCAGTTTGTTCCAGTGCACCCCAGATCTCTCACTTTTTCACTGAACAAGCATTTAGTGAGCTCCTTCTATATATGCTAGATACATAAGCCCTAGCAATACAAAGATGAGGAAGTTTGACTCAGTTCTTGCCCTTATAGATAAGACAAGCACTAGCTAGGCAATGGTCACAGTCTAGGTGACTGGGAATCCTCAGGCTTGGGCAGGAAAAAGGAATGTGTTTTAAGTTTGATCCTTGTTCCATAACTCTGCATAAGGTCTTGCTTTACATTTTTCATTTTGACCAAATTAGGAATAAGTTATTCATCTCTTTCTTGTTTGAGACATAATAATGAATTGATGTCCAAAATGTACCAAGAGAGCTAAACCAGAAGAGAACTGTGTGAAAAATATTTTGGTGAGGTTTATAGGTCACCATTTCTTAGGTAATTTTTTATTGTATTGTATAATTAACCCTAATTACTATCCAGGAAACCCTCCTTCAATACTTTTTCTTTTGGTGATACTAGGGGGTTGAACCCAGGGTTTCATGCATGTTTGGCAAGTGCTCCACCAAGCTGTACTCCCAGCCAATTTTTTACTTAATTTGAAACAGGGTTTCATTAAGTTACATAGGCTGTTTCGAACTTGTGATCTCCCTGCCTCAGCCTCCTGAGTCGCGGGGATCACTCTTAAGTGTCACATAATACAATCAGCCTTTCCCTCAGAACACTCTACTTTCTTGAGCTCTGTAACACACACTCTTTCTGTTTTTGTCCTACCTCACTAGCTGCCCTTCCTCATCCTTGAGGGCTAGGTTTTCCCCCTTAGAATTCTAAATTTTACAGATTTCCCCAGAGCTCAATCCACATGTTCTTTTCTCTCCCTGTACTTTGGTCTTCTCTATTCCCATGGTTTTAAATTCTATCCCTGCCCTCATCTGTGTCCTCCACCCTTGCACTGTATTCAATTCCCCATTTCTCAGCTTCACTCAAATTTCTCATGTAACTGGATTCTGATCAAAACTGACCTCCTGATTTGCCCCACTCTCAAAATTTGTTTTCCTCAGTCCTCCCCTCCTCAGAAGATGGTACTGCCATCCACTCTGGTGATCCAGATATAAACCTGGAGGTCATTTGTTGCCCTCCTCTCCCTCTTGCCTCTATCACCCATCATCAGGAATTCTCAGAACATATGAAGGTCCTATCTGCTTCTTCATCTTCATTACCATCCCTTGGGTCCAAACAGAGCTCAATTCTCTCATTCCTAGCATGTGCTCTAGTGTCTGATTTGCTGCCTGTCTGCCCCATTGGACTCCACTGGGGATTCCATGATGGTAGGAACTCTCTGTCTTGTTTGCTGGATCCTCAATGCCTAGCATGTGAACATACATTGAATTGAATGGCTAGTTATAAACAACATAAAATATGTTCATTAGATAGCTGCATCCCTAGAGATAGTATAATGCCGTACATTTAAAATAGCCTGGTTTCTTTGCAGAGGCAAATGTGTCTTCTCATCAATGATTATCTTATAGCATACAACTGAAAATTTCCATTAAAGTGTTAAATAGAATTTTCTCTCATATTCAAGTGCATTAGTAGGGGATTTTTAGAGCTTCAGATATTGCTCATTGGCCATTTCCCTAGATGGAATAAAAGGTCTCAAATACATGGAGCAGCAAACTACATCTATTGCTTTCAGTTGCCACCAGATACTCAGTTCTTTTATTCTTCATTTACTACTATCAGTTGGATTGCTGGGTAGTTCATCTGTCTTCATTGTTGATGTAAGCAAAATTTTTTTATGTCTAATGCCATCTTATATTATGGGCATGATCTATAAATCTATGTTATCTTTCAGAATATAAACTAAGTAGAATTACTGGGATACACTAAACACCTTCATTTGAATTGACAGTGGCAACCATGTTAAATTTGTGACAATTGAAAAAACAAGCAACTTTTTTTTAAAAGAAAAAACTACTTTAGAAAAAAGAGAAATGTTTCTTTTCTTATTTCCAATTCTTTGACATAATTTGAACTATTAACAACAAAGAATTTACCAAATATATGTGGTGGGCTTTTTGGGGAAAAAGTGGAATAGAAGAAATTCATTTCTAATACCATATAAATGTGTTATAAACAAATGAAATGATGTTAAAGTACATAAAAATAATGAATTGGATTATTGCACTTAGGCTTTTCCCATGAAACTCATTTTGTAATGGTAAATGTATTCTTTAAACTTATTCTAATGTCACATTATTAAAGAGCCCTGTATTATGAATTAGGAGATCTGGTAGTACGAAGTGCTACCTATTACTATTTCTAATGATAACTAATTTGGCTTTTGGTTTGTTGTTGTTGTTGTTGTTGTTGTTGTTGTTGTTGTTGTTGGGTGTCATCGAGTCAAGTCCCACTTGTAGCAAGCCTATATACAATGGAACGAAGCATTCCCCGACACTGTGCTATGCCCAGCACTATGTCAGTGCTTCTCTGCTATTCATAGAATTTTCAATGGCTGATTTTTTTAGATTGTTTAAAGAGGTAGCCATGGATAATTTAACTTCTCTGTGTCTCATAAGATATGATACATAATCAAATAATTTCTAATGTATTTTTTTCAGTACTAGGGAGTGAACCCAGGCCCTCACACATGCTAGGCAAGTACTCCACCACTAAGCTGTTACCCCAGTTCCTTTTTTATTTTTTATTTTGAGACATAATCTTGCTAAGTTGCTCAAACTGCCTCTGGCCTCAAACCTGTGATCCCTCTGCCTCAGCTTCCTGGGTTTCCAGAGTTATAGGTGCCACCGCACCCAGCTTTCTAAAGCCATTATGATTCAAGAACTGAATGAATTATTAATTTTACTCTGTTTATAATAACAGAACCTTAACTTGATGCCACAAACTCCCTTAAGCTGTCATAGAGACTTTCTGTTATTTAAAAATGAATCACATTTCTTGTACATGTCTGCTGTATACCAAGTGAGATTTAAAGAGAGACAAGCACAGTCTAGCTGCTGTTTGTACCATGTGCCTGAGCACTGGGCAGCATTACTGGGGAAAGTGTCCTCACTGGGCATGGAGAGGTTGCTCTTCATTTTTAAGAAATTGTTTTCAATTTAATTTATCAGCAAATATGTATTGACTACCAGAATACTGTGCAGTATATAGAAGGTGAGATCTAACTTCTGTCCTTGAGGAGACAAGATGCATGAGAAATGATCAGACATTTCAAAACAGTACAAGATCCCAGATGCATGATATGCATTACAGGTGTTATGCAGGAGGTGAGTAGGGCTTGCAGCAGATGGGGGAGGGGTGGGGGCATGTCCTCTGTGGAAGATGCTCACATAGGCCTGAACACTGAAGGATGGGAAGACTTTCTGTGGAAAGGAGGGAGAGTTGAAAGCTAGTGTTGCAGATGAGAGTGATTCATAGGGACAACAGTCTACATGACTATAACACCAGAAAGTCACTTACATGGGGTAGTGAGGAAATAGCCTGCTTAGAGGATACAGGTGGGGCCGGGAATATCTCTGGCTAGGGAAGCCAGATATGAAAGCCTCAAAGAGTCTAACTATAACAAGGTTAATTCTATTACAGACTTGGCTAATTTGTTGTTGTTGTTGTTAGGTGCCATCAAGTTGGTATCCGACTCATAGCGACCCTCTGTGCAACAGGGGAAACACTGTTGTCAGTGCTTCTGTGCTGTTCATAGGGTTTTCAATGGCAGATTGATTTTTGGGAAGGGGTTGCCAGGTCCTTCTCCCAAGCCTACAGCATCTGGTGTTCCCAGGTGGTCTCCCATCCAGGTACTAACCAGGCCCGACCCTGCTTAGCTTCCGAGATCTGATGGGATCGGACGCCACAGGGCTACCGCTGCAGGCAGGCTAATTTAATGGGATTTAATTTGTTAATTCAGTCGTTGTTGTTGTTAGGTGCCATCGAGTCGGCATCCGACTCATAGTGACCCTCATAGGGTTTTCATGGCTGACTGTTTCGGGATTGCCAGGCCCTTCTCCCATTTTTTTGGTGCTGGGAATTGAACTCGGGACCTCAGAGACTGCAGCGCAGCGCTCTACCAACTGAGCTAAATCCCAGCCCCTGTTAATTCAGTAGGATTCACTAATTTAATGGGCTTTCCTATGCCAGTTAAACTTTTCCAAGCTAGGAAAATAAAACTATCTGAGGTAAGTGCAGACACTGTCTTTCCCAAAGAGTGTTAGCTTTGCAATCCTTAATGTGAAGAAGGGGTAAACCTTGCAAGTAGATGAATGTGCGGTCTCTGACATTTGCTCTGTAACATTCTTTTGTTCCCTTAATAAATCCGTGTCATTAATGACAATGTGTAAGTCAACCAGAAGAGAAACAGCCTATTGGATGACAGGCTTAAGTGAATCTTGCTTTATGGCCTAATGGTCAACATATGGGCCTCTATCACTCTGTCAGCCTGAGTAGCAGGAATTTCCAAAGACACAGGCCTATCGAGAGAGAGAGAGAACAGAGAGAGAGAGAGAGAGTGAGAGTGAGAGAGAGAGAGTGAGAGTGAGAGAGAGAGAGAGAGAGAGAGAACAGAGAGAGAGAGAGGGAGGGAGTGCCCTTCTTCTAGGCCCCAGAGGTGTAGGTCTGGGAACCATTAGCCAAAGCCCCCTGTTCCTCCTCTGCTGTCAGGAAGATGCATGTTGGTGGAGAAAGAAATGTTTTTTTACTGGGAACCCTGGCTCCATTATTAATTTTATAGCTCTGGGGATGGGATGCGTGATTCTGTGTGTTCCCTCAGCATTGCCCCACCAAAGTATGGCTTGTCGTCCCAAACACACATGGTTCAGAAACTCTGACTCGTCTCCTCTTTCCCATACATATGTGAGCTCTTATGTGAGTCAGAACAAGGACATAACATATAGGGAGGGAAAGGTTCATCTAGCCGGAAGCATCTTCCTATAGCATAGACATTGCCAAACCTCACACAATCGGCCCGGGTCTCATGGATGGACATTGAGTTTGGCCGATCTCAACAATTATTTGGAGTAAAGATGACATAGAGGTTTGGAGTCTGAGCCTGCAGTACTTTATGTCTGGGCATTGGACTCTGCCCCTAGGCTGGCTGCACATCTGGACACACTTCACAACCAAAGCAAAGGGAAGTCAAGGAAATGAGTTTCCAACTTGTCACTTCTCAGGTGAATTACATAAATCAAAGTGAAATAAGAGATAACATTATAAAGCAATATGATTTTGTAAAATAAACATGGTAAATGTGAAGCACCAAAATAAGTGTTTATCCTCTCCACATATTAATTTGAAAGACCCAAATGATAGGGCCATTAGTTGAGACTATTTTTTTAAATGCCTCCTTTGAAGTATTTTTAGAGCCACCACACATGCTTTTGTAGATATCGTGTGGTGTAAATATTCACCCTCTAAGGATCAAGTTGGCTATTGGAAATGGCTCAGAAAATCTGGGAATGAAATCTGGGAAGTTAAGTAAGTGATCCAACTAAGTAGTTCCATTGTGAATGAGAAACAAATTGATGTGCTTGACTTCCCAGAACTTCTCTATCTCCATAGACAGGGCTCTTCCCAATGTCCTTAGCCCAGGCCCCACCAGTGACAGACGCCAAAGCTACCTTGTAGGCCCATGTTTTGGAAATATGCATCCTGGCATTAGAAAGAACTTATTGTCATTCTTCCAAAAGCTTTCAGGAATCCAGTAAGAATATCAGGACATGAAAAATACAGCATAAACTATCTGTACCACGTTAAATCAACCTTTTTCTTGTCCTCAGATAACCTTAGGCAACTTAATCATCTATGAAACATCATAATCTGTAGAAAAAGGCCTGCTCCCAAACAAATTACATGTTGGACCCTTGGTAAGTTCTCATGTGATAAAAGAATTAAGGGAGACAGCAGGAAAGATGCTGAAACACTGGTCCTGTACAGTTCCAAGTTGTGTGACCCTGGGCAAGTTATTGCACTTCCTGGACCTCTGTTTCCTCATTTCTAGAATGGTGAGGATAATAGCACCTGCCTAAAAGCTTATGAGAATTAAATACTGTAGTTAAAATGCTTATCACAGAGCCTAGCATATGTGAATTCTGTACCTCTAATTATGAACAAAAAGAAAACAGTATAAAAAGAGAAATCAAGTTCAAGAAAGAAAGAGGGAGAATGAAGGTGGGGGAAAAAAGGAAAGGATGGATAAACTTCCACTCTATTCAGTTTTAAAGATGTGATAACTTGCCCTCGTGGGCTCAAGGCTGATTAGAGGCAGCTGGGTTTCTGTAGGTGTAAGTGATTCATTAATTAATATTAGTATATTATTTGGAAAAGGAAATCTAAAAGAATATGTTCCAAATATTTAAAACTAAACAAGCAGATGATAAAACTCAACAGCTCCCCTTCAGTAAACACACACACACACACACACACACACACACACACACACACACACACATATAAATGTGTAAGCTGGATTCTTGTCTTTGATTTTAAGCATAATGGTGATGATCTCTGCTTTAGAAGGCCTGGTGGGAGGCCTCTGAGACAGGGTAGCCCACTTCTGTCCATAATACTGAGCCTTGTTATGGTTCCATTAAAGGAAAGTAACACCAGCCAATTTCATGTAGATTCTGTACTCTGGACAGGCTCTTTTCAGAGTTCTGATGAAATGGATCTATGTTTTGCTGAAATGGTAGCAAGTGTCTAAACTGCCTTCTGCCCTACAGTCTGCCATCAGATTCAATTAGATCCAAACCCCAAATCAGGGCCAATTTGTAGTTCATCACTAGGCAGCCTCATCCTCAACGCTTCTTTCAGAGACAGTCCTTCTCCCCGCCAGCCCATTCCCTGGTGCCCCAATTCCACAGGGGGCCCATTATGGCCCCAGGCTGTGACCTCACTGCTATTTTCACATCAGTGGCTCTCAATCCTCAAAAGTCCTCTCTCGTTTTCCTTCCTCTGGGCCTCATTATGCCCTGTTGGGGCAGCCAGTGGCAAGTGGCATGTTCAGATGACTTGTGTTTTCCAGAATTTTATCAGTGAGCATTAACTATTGTCACATCTCATTGCTAGGGTCTTTGTTTCCTTTGCTGAAACCACTTTTAAGTGAAGCTTGTGTCTGTGGTCATTGCTTTGTCTGCCCCTCTCTCCAAGTTCTGATAGTGTTGAGGTCACTTCACTGAGCAACCCTTCTCCTCAGAGTCCAGTCCAGTTTTCTACGTTTGGGGGAAAAAAAACACCATCACATTACAGGTGGCTGAGTGAGACCACCAGCCCAGACCTTGTTGGGCTTCAAGTCACTGGGGAAGGACCACCATGTTAGATGTCAGTTAGAGACCCACAGCCAGATTCAAGAATGAGCCCCAAGCCCCACACCCTCAAGGGAGATAAAAAATTCTAAGGAACAGCAGTGAACTCATAGTTTGATAAGTGCAGATCAGTGGAAGGGAAGAA
Organism: Pedetes capensis; assembly: GCA_007922755.1. Classification (NCBI taxonomy): domain Eukaryota; kingdom Metazoa; phylum Chordata; class Mammalia; order Rodentia; family Pedetidae; genus Pedetes; species Pedetes capensis. Next base: position 70,251 of record VMDO01001752.1, read on the forward strand.
TGTTTATTGGTATGCAGGGCTTATGAGCAAAACACAAAAATCTAAACATTCAGGGTCACATCTGAGATGCCAAGTAAGAGTGCTGTTCACCCCACTGGGGTCTCCTTCACCTGTGTCCTCAGCTATCTACTCCAGAAAAAGACTTCCAAAAGCATGACTCCATCAAACCTCATCCCAGAGAGTATTTCCAGTGAGCATATCTACCTGGGCAGGCCCCACTCACAGCAAACACAACATGCTGACAACTAAACTCATCATCTGTATCCAGCACTGCCCCTGCCAAGCGTTTCCCCCTGAGGGAATCACGAGCACCTACACAGCTGCTGAAGCTCAAACTTGAAAGCCCTTCAAAAGGCTTCTCATCCTCTCCTCCATCCAGCCATCAGTCACCATGTATTGCCAGTCCTGCCTCCTCAGCTTCTGCTGCCAACTGATCTCTCCCATTCCCACTGTCACCATCTTAATCCAGGTCACCTCATGGCCTGCCCAGAGTGCTTTATGTCCAGAGTTGCTAACTTGGCTCCTTACCCTCACACCAGCCTGCTTCAGTCACTCAGCCCTGGCACACTCGTCATCCTTCTGGAACACAAATGTTATTGTGTTGCCCTCTGCGTTAAAGCCCCCAATAGAATTCCTTTGTTCTCAGGTTTAAGTTTAAACCCCTTGACCAAAGCCATCGATAACTCAGCTTCCACTCCCTTCTCCAGCCTTTGAACATGGCACTCCACCGTGTGGAACACCCTTCTGCTCAGTACTTTGTACAGAGCTCTGCTGCCCTCCTGGCTTTGGCCTCCTCCCCCTCATCTCCTCCTTGTCTTCCACCACCTTCTTCTTATTGAAATATGCAGGTAGAAAAGTACACACATCGCTTGCTCTGTTCACCGTATACACGATATGGCTCAATGAATTTTCTCAAATGATCATACCCAGGTAATCTGGGCCCAGATCATGACCATGAACAGGCCCAGTATTCTAGAAGCCTCCCCATGCTCCTCTTCTTTAGCCCTAAGAGAAATTACTACACTGACTTTCAATACCCTAGACTAATTTTTCACATTTCTATACTTTATATAAATGAAAACCTAGTCTGAAATGAAAAACTGTGCCATCCATCCATTGCTACAAAGAACCTAGTGGCGTGAAATGAACTTGCAGTCCCCACTGTGGCTTCCTCAGTCCTCAAAGCTGTAACCTTTTCATCTACTTCATCACCAAGGTCCTGGAAGATGTGGTCTCCATGCGCTGTCCCCATATCCTAACACTCACTCTTTAGTCCACTACATTATCTGCCTCATCCACTGAAACTGTTCACATCGGGTGCCAGTTACCTCCTTGCATGGAGCGAAATGAACACTTTTTAGTCCTTTCTTCCTTGACACCTCCACTCCCTGCTCCTTATTTCAATAGTCCCCAAGTTCCAGTGGTTCACCCTCTGCAACCTATCCTACACTGTCCTGTCTCTGTCCCCACTTGTTAGCTGTTACCTGGATTCCTCCAGCCTCAAGATTTGCCCCTGTGCCCCAAGCCCCTCCTCCAGATTTAGCATTCCAGTATGTTTTTCCTTGCTTATAATCTGGACTGGCTTAACACCCACCATGGAATAAAACCCAAACTTCAGCAAGCCACAAAGGCTCGTTAACCTGTTGTTCCCATCTCCTTTTCTGTGCTTTTTGCCAAACACACATCCTGTTCCTCAATCACATTGAATCTGCACTCTTATGAACTTGTCCTTGTAATTTCTGCTAGGAAGTTCCCTTACCTGGAATGTCTTTCACCTTATTCTTTCCCTGCAAACATTCTACTCATCCTTTACAATCTACCTCTAATGACACCTTCTCTGTAAAATTATGGATTTGAGGACCCTTTACCTGGTCCCGTTTTCTACTATTAATACCAAGAAATGTCATTATTAAAATATGCACCCATGAACATAAGTTCCTCAGGGCAAGGTCTTTGCTTTATTCACTAAAAAGTCCCAAATTCCCACAACTTTGCATAACACATAGTTGTTATTGTTGTTAGGTGCCATCGAGTTGGGTCCAACTTGTAGTGCCTCTATGTGCAACAGAATGACACACTACCTGATGATGTACCATATCTGGCACTATGTCAGTGCTTCTCCACTATTCATAGGATTTTCAATGTCAGCTTGTTTCAGGGTTGCTTCAGAAGTGGATTGACACATCCTGCTCCAATTTTTGTAGTGCTAGGGATCAAACCCAGGGCCTCAGAGAGCACAGAGGAGCACTCTACCAACTGAGCTAAAGTAGGTACTCAATAAACACTTGCTAAATGAATGATTAGTATTTGTTGAGTACTTATTATGATAAATGCTTTCACACATTAGCTCCTTCCATCCTCACACAAGCCCTATGAAGAAGGAACTATTTTTAGCCCAATTTTGCATGAGAGGAAACTGAAGCTTAACAAGATTAAGTAACTTGCCCACCATCATATAGTTGACACATAGCAGCTCTAGGATTGAACTCTAAACTGCCCACACTCTAAATAAATTTGCCTTACTGTCTGAACTTTGTGTACTATGCACTTTGCACATGGACTCTTCTGTGGTTTTCTACAGGTCTTAAGCAAATGAAATAATTATCCGGAAGTGGTGGAAGTATCTTTCCACATAGTCATCTCTTCACTACATTATGAGTCTCTTGGGAACTGGAACTTGGTCCTACTTATTTTATTCTCTCCCTCCCTTCAAAACCTCACACTGCCAACACAGTGTCTTACACATGTTTGTGTCCACCAAATGTTTATAAATGAAATCAGGAGTGTACTGTTAAGAGGCAGCATTTGGCAGTAAGAAATTTTTGCAACATCAGTGACTTTAAGAACTGTCCTGACAGTTACCCCGAATCCAGGCCCAGCTGCTGCCTCTTCTAATCCTTTGCTTCTTCAGCACAATGTAGCTTGGGACCACCCCTGGCTGACCCACCCTCCACCCTGACCCCAGCCCTCTGCCATCCTTCCTGTCCTCGTGAAATTCCTCTGCCTGTCTTCCTGCTCTCAGTGGCTGACCACACAGTGCAAGTTCGGCCCCACCCTCTGCTCTTCTTGACCCCACACCCTGCTTGAACCTTGTTGCTTCCCTGGTCATTCTGGACAGACAAGGCAACATGACATTGATACAGATAAGTCTAACATAGACGGATTGTGATAAACAGAGAGTCACGAGGCATTGTAGGAGTTATAAAGAGGGAGACATTCCTACTTACATGACGGAGGAACTGAAAATAAGTCACTATCTTTTTCATCCTTATATTTTTTTTAAAAAATGAGTGTGTCTTCTCTAGATTTGTCAATTATTTAGGATTATTGATTACAAGTAATAGAAATAGAATCAATTTAAGCTAACAGGGGGAAATGGTTAGAAAGATACAGTCTCTAGGAACTCAAAGGTTGGAGTGCAGCCAGGCTTTCAGGAGAAACACAAGCAGAACCAGAAAACAGTCCAGCACCAGGCAGTATTTCCTTTCCTTGTCTTGTCTTCACCATCTCCATACATTTGCTTCATAGCTATCCCTTTGTGGATCTCCACTTGTCCACAGACCTCATCACAGGGCACAACTGCCATAAAAATCATGACTGTCTCTGCCAAAATCACAGTCTCCAGGGAAATTGACCTGATTGGCCCAGCATGAGTCAGATTGGATCTCTGGTCCAATCATCTGTTGCCAGTGAGAGGTGTAATGTTGTACAACATGATTGCTAGGTACCAATCTCGGTAGAAGAGGAAGAAGTAGAAAAGGCCATTGCAAGCTGAGGAAACTCTCCAAAAATGTCGACCACACTTGGTTCTGCTATCTGCTAAAGTTCTTGTAAAAGAATTCTGAGGTTTCCCCAGAAGTAGATTAAGAGTCTTCCTATCTTTGAAATTCTCTTTCAGAAAATACATATATAAATAAATAAACATGGATTGTTCTTGTTAGGTGCCATCTAGTTGTGTGACCCTCAGGTTTTCAATGGCTGATTGTTTTTCAGGTGTGGGGTCAAAAAGAGCAGAGGGTGGGGCCGAACTTGCTTCAGGAGTCGATTACCACATACTTCTCCCATTTTTGCAGTGCTGGGGATTGAACTTGGTTCCTCAGAGAGTGTGGTGCATCACTCTACCAACTGAGCTAAACCCCAGCTCAAATACAGACTACCATATAGCAAATGTAATGCTGATTAACGAAAATAATATTCCTCACAGGTTTTTGCTGCCAGTTTTGATCTCTGAAGGCCTGGAATCCTGGCCTCAGTCAGAGGTCTTACACACATCTTTGTGACCTGCCAGACTCAGAGGACACAGATAGCTAGCAATGAACCAGGCAGAGCTGTGCCCTCCATCCTCAGGCTCTCTCAAAAATGACACCCACCTTCCCCACCAGAAACCAGAATTCTGGTCTCTTTCTAAAAAGCCAGTGTAATCAGATCTGGATAGATGGAATTCCCTCCCTTTTGGGGTTCTGTGCCCGACAAATAATTTGCAAACACTCTACTCATCCAACTTTGGAGACAGCTAATCCTGGCCACTTCTTCCTTGCTGTGGTTTGAGGTTGGGAGAGAAGGAACCAGAGTGAATCTTCCTTTCCGTGTGATATGTCCTTGCCCATCCAGTGATCCTTCTATCCAAGACTAGGTAAGTATATCCTGAAAAGTTTATCCAATTCAGAAGTAGGAGACCTAACCTCAGGTTGCCCAAGGCAAATCCAAAGATTTGTGTTCATCCTTCCTGGACTGGGCCCTCTTGACACCTCTGAGCTGCACAGAGGCATGGCACGTACCAAGGCCCAAGTGGTTGAGGTGGGGCCTGGCCCTGTCCTGCAGGATGGGCCTCTTGACTCCTGTTCTAAAGCCTACGATATGCCACTCAAACCTTCTCAGTATGCCGCCCTGGTTTGTCTTCCAGGTTCCCTGGGTACAGCAGGCCGTGTGTGCAACCTGACTTCCCGAGGCATGGACAGCTGTGAAGTCATGTGCTGCGGGAGGGGCTACGACACCTCCCGTGTCACTCGGATGACCAAGTGCGAGTGTAAATTCCACTGGTGCTGTGCCGTGCGCTGCCAGGACTGCCTGGAGGCCCTGGACGTGCACACGTGCAAGGCTCCCAAGAGCGCCGATTGGACGACCCCTACATGACCACAGCAGGGGCCACCCTCAGAGCTTCCCTTCTGCAAGGACTGCATTGGATCTGCGAGGACACTGGACCTCTGGATTCTCTCCAGGGGAGTATTTCCTAAGACATGCGGCCTTTGTCTCTACGGAAGCCCTTCCTTCCTGGGGGACCCAGGACTAGGGGCCACATGCTGCACATGAAGTATCCCCTCCTCTGTCCATCTTCTAGCATGCAGGGGGTCGCCTCTTCCTGCTGAATTCTCTTTGGAAATGGCATGACAGGCTGTTAAAGGAGGAGGGCAATGGGCCCAGACCACTGTCATCTAGATCTTTCCTTTTTCTAGAGCAGTTCACCAGGGGGAGAAAACAGTATCTCAAAGAAGCTTTCTGTATCTTCCTCCAGATGCTCACAGTTAAGAAAATCCATACTTCCCTCTGGGGGTGGGAGGAGGGTAAAGATAGCAGAATCAACTGCCATCAAATTACCTTTAATTCTTGAAAAGACCAAGCAAAGCTTTTGTTTGATCAACTGATATCCACAGCCACCATCCTTGGTAATTGCTTGGAAGATGGCTTTCAATAAACTTCAGGTTTAAATGCGTATTTTTCAAAGCATTTATTGCCATATTAAACTCTGATGTAACAAGGTGGGAATGTGTGTCCTTTAGTCCAGTGGCATTTTGAATCTGCACAATAGTCAAAACCTCAGAAAGTGATTGCTTTTCATTACTATCCCATTAACTTAAAGAATCTTTAGGGAATGAGACATCTGTAGAGAATTTGAAGGAAGATGGATGATCTGGCAGTACTCTGGAACTATTGGATGAATATGATGGAAAACAATTTAGTGAGTGGAATATCAGAAAATGTGTTTGTATAGACAAAGGAAAAAAAGAGAAAATTCCTGTCTGGTCTTGTGCATGTGACCCATGGAATTTTGTAATTGAAACAACTTTGAGAATGAAAACTTTGGGGATGACAAGAACAGTGAAATGCTGACAGAGAAGTTTCCGGAGCCAAATAATGCCTGGAACACCCCTTACCATACACAGATGCCCAAGAGAAGTCAGCCACATATGCTGAGTCATATCCGCTAGGACTCATCACCTTTCAAGACCTGTCATTTTTAATTGTGTTTATTTGATGCTTACAACATGACATGATATCATATCCTAAAGCAAATGACACGAAGCCTTGTCTATAAAGTTAGTAACCCCACTATATTACATTCCAAACAATTTTTAACTTGGAGACTATATTTAAGTGACCCAACTGTAATTATGGGAATATCAATACACAAATAGTGGTTGGTTTCTGCCATCAGCCAAAAGATGACATTCAGGGAAAATACAGAGGCTGCCTGCCCCACTTTTTATATTAAATGAGGTGAAATCTACAGAGCTACTTCTTATCACCTTGCACAATTTAGTTCTTGTTCTAAATATGATTCTTTACAGAGTTACACTAACAGAATGTTTCATTACACACATCTGGTGTCAAATTATTGATGCTTGCTCTTTCTTTCACCCTTTGGCCTTCATTTTTTCTATCCTTGCTTTGGGTCCTTTAAACAGAGGCATGTAGAAAATAACCTACTGGGGTACTTTGCTATAACTGATATTTGCCTCCTGGTTCTCTTAAAAATGACTGAATTCATCCCTGTTCCCTCGCTCTCAATCCCCCAAATTAGTTGTCTAATTTTTCCAATGTTGCTGTTTCCTCTTTTAATTCCTTTATTTTCTTTCCTGCTGCAGTGCTAATGATCAACAGCAGGGCCTAGTACATGAGAGGAAATTGCTCTTCACTGAGTCCCAACCCCAGCCCTCTTCTTTTTGCCCTATGGACCGGGGGAGTGAGGACAGTGGGCTCAGTGTGAAGAAGGCCAGGCTGGGAGGCAGCACCCTGTCTCCAGTACACTGGGTATGGTGCCTTCATGGCTCCCAGAGCCATCAGCCCTTATTGCCACTAGGTGAACTGTGAAGTCATAAATCCATGGATACATTTAGGCTGGGGAAGAATCCTAGAGGACATCTCAGAACACCCTCTGTTTGGGGAAATTAAAACCAAGAGAAATACAGGTATCTGTACTGATACCAGCTGTAACTCTGGTGCTCCAGCACACATACAGCCATACTGCAAGAGGATCTGAGAAAGCTAAGCACTTTATCCACTCAATGAAACCAGCTTCCCTCAGTATTAACTCAGAGGATTCTAAGTAATTTTAGCCTCCAAAGGGATGTACACTGGATTTTTTGTTATTATCGATTTTTTTTTCTGGGAAGTTTAGGTCTGATTTTCTTTTTATGCTGAAATGTGTCCTTCCTGAGAAGCAGCAAGGAGACATGGCCCCTCCATGTAGAAACCTGCGTAAGTGTATATGGGACATTGTGGCAAGGGGCAGCAGGTCTTCACTGAGGAGGGCAGAATGAGAAAGAATGTCTGCCTTTACTTCTGGAAATTTCTGTTTGAAAGAAAAATTTTAAACAGATGAAGATCAGCTGGGCTTGGTGGCGCACACCTGTAATCCCAGCACTTGGGAGACTGAAGGAGGGGAATGGAGCAAAGTTCAAAGTTAGCTTGGTCTATGTGTAGAGAGTTCAAGGCCAGCCTGGGCTACATACTGAACAAATTCTGCCCCTTCCAAAAAAAAGACTCTCATTTTCTTTAGGGGGTTTGTGGAGCATCCGTATTCTAGGATTCTGAAGTCTACCAAATTCTTGATTATCTGAGGCTTTTAAGGGAGTACATGGCACCAATTACCCAAAACAAAATAATGGGGAAATCCACTCAGGTCAAATCCCCATGGGAGGGTCAACTCCCTCCCAATAAAAGTCTTATTATAAATCAAAACGTCCTAGTCCTAAAATAATGCCCATTGAATTCCTACAGTATCTGGAGAAGTTTCCACAACAGAGCTAGACTAGGTGACTAGAGTTTTCTGTAAGAAAGCTCTAATCTGCTCGAGACCTGAGGCTTAGCACATGAGGTGTTTCCTTCAACAGGTTGGCTTTGCTGCCTTGGTTTATGGTGCTGACCGGTATTTGCCTGGATTGTTGGAATGTGCTTTGGCAGGGTCACTCCATTACACCATCCTGGGCAGCCTCTTGTGTTCTGAAAGAGTTAATGTCCTACCTTAGAGGCCATTTTATCCCCTTAAGTGGCTTAAAGTCAAGCACAAAAGCCCCCTGTGTCTGGCATGTCACACAGCTCCAACTGGGTGCCCCTCACTGCCTGGCATGGTACTGATGGAAATAGGAGAGGTATAGAGCTCCCAGAACAATGACTACCTGCTGTCCCGTATCCAGTGCTACCAGATTGAAACAGACACCCAAGAAGGACCTCTCAAATAGGCAGAGGAGAGGGGACATGAGGAAAAGAGCCAGTTAGCTTTTTCCAAGTGACTGAACAAGCTCTGTGAATCACGAGCAATGTCATTTTCTGCTCTTGTTAGTCACCCTGCCCTTCTTCCTCCTATTGCTTCCCCGTCCCTGTTGTCTAGCACCTCTTTCCCAAGGTCCAGGCCCCAGGTCATCATTCAGATCCTTCAGATCCATTGTGTAGCTCTTCTGTTTGAGCTGGCCAACATTAATTTCAAGATATGTTTTGAAATTGTCATAACTATATACCTTTTAATTGGAATTATTACAAAACTTGAAAAAATCAAGTATTATGTTTCTTCTTCTAAGAAGGTAGCATTTAGCCAGAAAATCTAGTCTCGTATTGACCATTCTGGGCTATATTAATTGAGTAAAGAACCCTGCCAGCAGCTGTTGGAGACCTACAGCAGGCTGTCTCAGAGAGGCTGACATGACTGTGCATGTGCTCAGCTTGATGGAATTGTCAGGCCAGGATCTTGTTATTACTTCTTAGTTATTAGAGGCTGGCCTCAGGCTGCCAGTGTTTCACTCAGCTGAAAAACATTCATCTCCCCTCTTGCCCGCTTTCAAAATAAAGGCTCAGAGAAGCGTCCAATGGACCAGAACTTTCTTTTGTGCCTATTTACTGTACTTCCACCTGGGGTTCCTTATCTTAAGAGCAAGAGTTGTGCTTAACAAACAGACCTCACCAGTTCCAAAGCTAGTAAACAACTTTTGTCAGGCCTGTGCTGAACTTCTGAAAAGCAATCTGTTGGTGTGAGCTGACAGCTATGGTGTGCTGGCTCTGACCTTCTCCTTACCTAGGCAGAGAAAATTTTCACTCATCCATGAGTGTGTTCTTTACATTTTTCTGGGGATCAGCAAGGTGACAGGTGGTTTGCAAAGCCCAACATGATCATTATTTTTCTAAATCATAGTTGTTCCAGTCCCAGTTTTTTTTCTTGTCCCTGATAGTCACATGGATTCCTGTGTAAGCAAAACTCCCTTTTCCACAAACTAATAAAAGTGTCACACAGATTGTTACAAAGACCTATTGTTATTTACAAGTCTACATTTTCTGTGAAATCAAAACATAATAAAGTGCATTTTCAGTGTTAAATTTGTTATTTTAAACTCATGATAGTCTTGCCAAATTCTCTGGTGAAAAGAAATCTCTGCAGGTTATGGGAACTGTCCATCTTTTCTCAGGCCCCTGCTTCCAACAACTTCATCAAAAGGCATCTTTCAAGTGTGTGAAGATTTTCAGGGAAAGCAATTTACTTACCTTACTGATCACTGTTCTTGTGGGTGAATGAGTAAGACTTCCACTCAGGATTGAGAAATGATTTCACACATTCACTCTTTGTTTCCCTGTGGGTTCCACCTAAGTGCTTGCCCCTCTGAATGGTAGCATACTGTGACAGTGTTTATAAATCCACTCCCATCAGCCTTTCTGAATTGCATTTCCTGTAAGTGTTTGCTCTTGGCTGAAATGCCATTTCACAACTTGATTAGACACATTAACAGGATCTTTTGCCCCTTCGTTGAGATTTGTGTATCCTAATTATGTAAAACAAGCTCACCTCCAACAAAGGAAATCCAATCTTCCATGTTTTCTTCCCTGGTGAGCTGGCTATGTCTTGGGGATAACCTGGTTCTGCACTTTAAGTATCCTGATGTGGCATGTAATTGGGCTACTCACTGTCCCCCTAGGACCCCATTGTGCCTTTCAGAATCTCCCAAATCTACTTGGATAATCTGAAGAAGGTAATTTGTGTGCCTATGAGTGTTTTTCAAAGGACACTTCCCCAAAATATTTTTGCTCAGAAATTGTCAGTGAAATTTACCTATTCTCTGTCCCCCATGTAGGACAGATAGAAGCAACCATGGCCTCTCCTTTCTAGGTACTAGAAGCAATTCCCTCAGTCCCCAGTTGTGACAACCAAAAATGTCTCCAGACATTGTCAATATCCCTGGTGGAGAGGGAGGAGATGGAGTGAGAGTGAAATGGTCCGCAGATGAGAACCAGTGGTCTAACACTTTAGACTGACCTCAGTTCAAATGCAAGCCCACTTCAGTTAGGAACAGCTCCCACGTAATGTTAGTTGAACAGTTAGTTGAGAGTCGTTCTCAGTATTGATGTATCAGTGTGGACTAGCAAGAAGGGAATCTTTTGGAAAATGTGTAGTTGTAGAGCCTCTCAGTACACGTGGCAGCAGAGAAAGGCTAAGGATTAAAGTTCACTCTGACCTACCCTGGAGGTCCCTGGGGTCTGGGAAAGCATGAGTCTTCTAGGTTTCTGAGAAGGACATTACCTACAGAGATTCAAAGGATGGGAGGCTATCGAAGAGAAACAATAATGTGGTTTTAGAAGCTGGAGGCATAATTCTTAGGAATTCCTCAGTTTCACAATACTCAGTTGGAAAAAAAGAAAATCCCCCAAGATATGACCTGGAAAGTGGAGGAGTGAGAACACTGTAACTCCACAAGTATTTGGATAATTTTGACTTTCTCAGAACAGTTGGGGGTGGGGGACAGTAATAATATAGAAGAGACAATGCAAAGCGGAGAAAGGTTGAGTTTCATGTGAAGAGATAAGGAGTTTCAATTTAAGGTCACAATGCCAGTTGCTCCTCCACAGGTAACCCTAGCCTCCTGTGGGAGATTTTTTTTTTTTTTTTTTTTTTTTTTTTAAGCAGAGTGAAAAAATTGAAGTGCTGTCCAACATGACCTAACAAAGCTGGGGAAAGGGACAGCCCAGGCTGGAAAAAAAGGTGACGTAGAGGAGAGAAAGAAACAGTCCAGGTGATGGGCAGCAGGCAGCCCTAGCTGGCTGGAGAACTTGGAGTAGTTGACAACCAGCTTCCAGAAGAAATCAGAAAGCCTGTCTTCTTTGGCTTGCCAATTTTTCATGGGTCCAACAAATTTTATAAGCCATGTTGCCCAAAGAAATGAAAAGCAGGGGAGAACCACTTAGGTGAAAATATAGGTCTTGATCTTTCCCTTCATGGTATTTTTGAGGTTTAGATAATAGTACAATTAAAATCGGAACAGCATGATCAACTTAATATTCAGACTATGTTTGGACTCAGCTTGATTTTGTAATTTCCGGGTAGTGACTGGCACTGTGAAAGCCCCTGTTATTGAATGACAGGCTTTGGATTTCCCCAGGCAGTCCACCCATTCCCATTTTAATAGCGTCACAGGCTTTCCTAAGTTCCATAGAAGAAAAGAATCACATTACTCTCCATAAACCCAATTCACATAACTAAATGACATAGATGCCTCCAGTATCCACTCAGCCAATTGCTCTCAATAGTTAGCTCAGCAGAGGCTGGGGACCTCACAAACCCATCTGTAAATATTTAGAGGCTTCAGGTTACAGGTGGAGGTTGCCCACCAGCCAAACTAGTATTGGGAAATATAGACAACTAAATCTGAATTGGAATCTCCAAAAATCTACCCACCCATATAAACTTTGGCATCTGCCCCTTGATCATTATTCTCTAATAGTAATGAATGCCTTGAACTCTGAGATGTCATTTTGGAATCACGCTTAATCAAGACAAATATTCCCAGCCTAACAGTACGAGTAGAAGGAGAAAGGAGTGTGGGTTTAATTTTCCTATATATTGCCGTAACTATAAACAATGCCTTATCTTCTCAACAACTCTCATGAAATAATAAGCACTAGTGTTTTAAAAAGTATTTACACTAGCCCTTGGAGATTTTATTAGAATCATGATTCACAGATGAGAAATTTTCCTCTTCTATGGGGTTTAGTAATTGGAGTAAGAATTACTCAGTAGACTGTCTATACAAATGAATTTGGATATTTCCTCTGTTAACCATTCACTGGCAAATTTCTTTTAATTTTTACCAAATGGACCGAATGGTTGAGTCAAGGTGATCTCTCTGCTGTGTATATTGCAGACAGATAATTCAACAGTTTCTGAAAATTGTGTTGTTCTATCATGTGGATATGACACTTCAACAGAGCAGTGAGGTTGCATGACATTTCCAGGATCCTAGGAGTGAGGATTCCTGGAACCACAGAATGTCACATTTAGAAGAAACTTTGCAGTTCATTTATCCCAAACTTGGCATCTTATTCATGAGAAGACAAAAGAGACTTCATGGTTTGGATTGTGATGTAAGCAAGACATTCTGAATCATCTTGAGAAAAGAACAGTTGTTATTCATTCAGTGAGTCTACACTGAGCATCCTCTGTGAGTCAACCTCTGCGCCTCATCCTAGAGATGCAGCAGGGACCAAGTCAGACATGTCCTTGCTTCAAGCATCTGAGAGCACCTAGCACTTGACTTTTCCTTCCACAAGCACTCTCTTATGAAGGCCTGGAGTTAGTGCTTAGACCTATTCTTAAATGTGAATATGATCACTGCTGTTTTTGAGCTGAGGCAAGTTTCAGGGAGATTTAGTAATCTTCCTCAGGTTAGAAAATGTTCATAAGCTTCTTAGAGGTAGAGCCTACACTCAAGCAGACTGCCAAAGGATTTCTATGACTTTTTATGTAATTTATATGAAATCCAGACACCAAATCATATGTAGATACACATTTAACAAAGCTCTACCAGGAAGGAGGCTGGGGTTCAGCTCAGTTGGTAGAGTACTGCTCTGTACTCTCTGAGTCCCTCAATTCTATCTATCCCTAGCACCACGAAAATGGGAGAAGGACATGGCAATCCACTCCCAAAGCAATCCTGAAACAATCAGCCATTGAAAACCCTATGAACTTTGCTATGCGTCAGACACAACTCGTGGGCACCCAACAGCAACAACCAAGAAGTAAATGGCTTTTAATTATATATTTTAGAAAGCACTTAAAAAAAAAATAGGAGTTTTGAGGCACTCCTGGAAAATCTGAAATTTCTAACCGTGATAAATCTACTTTCTCTGTCATGTGAATATTCAACCCACAATGCATGCTTCTAAAATATTATGTATTAGCTTAAACATGGTCTGAGTCATGCTTTACTTAAGAGTTTTCTCTAAATCCCTTCTTAATGCTTAATTACTTGGGTTGAATGAATATGTCGATAATATTTTAAGAATCTTTTGTAATAGTCTTGCCTCTCTAACACTAAGACAGAATTTTCTAAGTGACAATGCCCAATATTTTTCACAATTTTATTCAAATGCAGTAATGTATTTTAATATATTTTAAAGGCATAAAGAGCATATAAATATGATACTGGTATTTATTAGCAGTAACATTTTCACCTTATTTGACATGAATTGTGAGTGGTCATAAAAAGAGTAAAAGAAAAAAAGAATTGTGAGTTGTCTTTTCACCATAAAACAAACTGGGAAGATATATATAATACTGGATGACTGGCTAATATTCCTAGGAATGACAGATAATCATTCACCTCCCTTCTGATTTGGAAACTGTCCAGTAGGACTGGAGTAGTGCAGGTTCCCAGCAGTGACCTTTGACTTACCTCCAATTGACTGCTCTCTTAGTCTAACCTGTGGTTGGGATTATTTCTGATGGTGGCCAAATTAGTAAAAGGAAAAGTATGGGAACCAAGGACAAGTCCTTACATGGATATCTGAGGAGTCTGGTGAGAGCCAGGGAAAGACTCTTTGTGTAAATGGAATCTTAAGGGGTCAGGGGACAGGGTGGAGAATTTTTATTACGGTTATTCAAAAAGTACATGGAACAGATTGACACTCATGTTTATTCATGATTTTAAAAAAAACAGCCCCCAGATATGCATTTTACTTTATGAGAAAACTGCTAAGAAATGTGAGATCATGGAGAAGATGGTACTTTAAATAAATAAATAAATAAATAATAAGTAAGTAAAATTGAGGGAGTTTAATCCTGCCTAGAATGTGATTCATTCTTTTGGAGCAATAAATAGAGTGAAATAGTGTCCAAAAGCTATTTTTCTATTTCTTGGACACACAAGCATTTTTTCCTTATATCAACTACAGCAGAATTAGATCCCTAGCTATATTATATTGACAATCATGAGGGAAAACAACTCACCCCCCAATACCATTTTCTTTTTATTGTCCTTGAGTGTGAGCTAAAACCCTCACACTTATCAAGCCTGCCAGGTATTAAGAACCTATCTTCTGAAACTTTCTTTGAAAGCACATGGATGTTATTTAGCTTTATTTTTTAACTCAAGTTACGTATTCAACAAATATGTGGCACAGCTGAGTGTCTGCCAAACACGTGCCCCAGTATTTTGGAATCATCTTTGAATAACATAAATGAAATAATTTCTAGTAACATGGCAAACCAAATATATATCTCCAAATTCTCCTAGCTACAAAATGCCTAGAAATTCTGCATAAGGTAAAATAAGCATCCTTTGAAAAGGACAAGTGAACTCTCCCAGTCCCCATCCATCCTCAAATGCAGGATGATTCCAAAAGCCAAAAAGGAAAAAGGAGGTAAAAACTCAAGCTTTGGTGCTCAAATGGCTGTTCACTAATTTCTCTAGCCAGAAGTTTGGATTTAAAAGACCAAGTGGTGCAAAAAATAAAGTCATAGGCTTTCTTGAAGTGAGGAGTCGGGATTAGGATACAACATCCCACTCCAACCCACATAAAGTCAAAATTTTCAAAGGGCTATCTATTCTACAAAGGAAAAATCTGATTATCAGCACAAGGAACCAACAAGGAACTATAGTCACACACTGCCTAACAATGGAGATACTTTCTGAGAAATGTGTCATTAGGTAATTTTGTCATGCAAACATCATACAATGCACTTACATAGAGTAAGATGGCTGCATTGTAGCCATCTCATATTGTGGTAATGGCAGATTCAAGCACCAAGCACTCCATAATCTTTGGGTTTATTCCATATTCCACTCTGGTGCCAGCAGATTCAGCCATGAACACAAGGCTATACAGGCAGAAGAGTTGTGAGACCAAAGGATATTTTGAAAAAAGCTTTTCAAAGACCAAGTGCCCAGTGAACCCTTGTACACTGCTGGGAGTCCTAGAAATCAGTACAGCCATTTAAAAAAAATAGTATGAAATTTCCTCAGAAGACTAATAATAGAATTACCATATGAACTAGAAATCCCACTTTTGGATGAACACCTAAAGGAATTGAAATTAGTGAAGCGATGTCTACATTCCCATGGTCTTTTCAGCATTATTTGTAAAAGCCAAGATACAGAACCAACCTAAGTGTCCCTCAAAAGATGAATGGATTTTAAAAATGGTGATCTAGATCCAGACAATCTATCAACTTACACTGGTTTGACTTTGTGATAATGTGAAAGTAATACACACTCGGTAGAAACTGTACTTTGACTTTTGATCATTTCCCTAGCTAGCAGTATGAAGCAGGATACTGTCACTTGTGATGCTGGGCAGTGGCAGCAAGCACAACTCCCAGTCTCCCGCATGATCACAAAAGTGACCATCAATTCTCTGCAGTGTACTATGCTGCTAAGTTACAATGTTTGGTAGGGTAAGTGTAATAAATGCATTTTTGACTTATGGTATTTTCACCTTATGATGGGATCATCCAGACATAACCTACTATTCATCCTTAAAACCCTCAGGAAATTCTGTCATTTGCAACAGCATGGACAAACCCAGAGGACATTATGTAAATTGAAATAAACCAGGCATACAGAGACAAATACCATATGATCTCATATGTTGTGCTAGTCAGTTTTCCATCACTAATTAGCAAATACTTGAGATAAGTTAACTTTAAAAAAGCTTATTTAGGCTCATAGTTTTGGAACTTCTACTCCACGATTGATTGGCCTCATTGCATTTTGTCCTGTGATAAAGATGTACATGATGGCAGGAGCACATGGTGGAGAAAAACCACTCACCTCGTGATTGGAAAGCAAAAGAGAGTAGTATGGGGCTGAGACCCCTCTATTCCCTCTAAGATCATGTACCCAATGACCTAAAAGACCTCCCTTTAAGCTCTACCTCTTAAAGTTTCCATCCACTTCTAAATTCTCCAAGCTAAGAACCAACCCTTTAATACATGCACCTTTGGGAGATACTTAGAATTCAAACTACAGCATCTGTGGAATCTAAGTGGCTTGAACTCATAGTAATAGAAAAAAGAACAGTAGGTACTGGAGGCTGGAGGTTGAGGAATAGATGAGGAAAGTGGAAAGGTTCATCAAGAGGCACAAAGTTTCAGTTACTAAGGAGGAACAAGTTCTGGTGTTCTACTGCACAGCACAGCGGCTATAATTAATAAATTTTTATATTAAAAATAGCCAAAAGAGAGGACTTTAAATGTTCTTACCACCAATCAATAATATTCAAGATGATTGCTAAACTAATTAATCTGACTTGATCATTCTCCAATGCATACATGTAATAGAACATCACCTTATACCCATAAATATATACAACTATTATTTCTCAATTAAAAAAATGAAGTTAGCTATGAAAGGACTTTTATGTGTGGCATCTTAAGGAAGATCCTGAAGAACATTGTATAAGAGATTATTTTGAGTAATATAGGAAGATTCAAGTGATTGAAATCATTACAAACTGGATCAGTGACAATAAGTGAGGTTTGCTTTTGTAGCCTTTGGTTACCATAACTCCAAAGATAGGATGGTCATTCAGAATCACCATACTGTGAATGGTCACATGTGTGAAGTAGGGAGAGCTCTAGCAAAGCAAGACATTGCTAATATTTCATCTAGGACAAAGTAGTTGTGGAGGTTGTTGTAGAGGGAACAACTTTGATCATAGAGGAAACTTCAGTGTTTATAACAATTTTTTTCACAGCCATGGTGGTGATATGTAAGATTGCAGTGGGTATGGTTATAACAAGTTTGACAGCAACAGAAGCAATGATTGAGGTGATAGAATTTACAACAGACTTGGCGTCCAATCCCGTCAGATCTTGGAAGTTAACCAGGTTCGGACCGGGTTAGTACTTAGATGGGAGACCGCCTGGGAACACCAGGTGCTGTAGGCATGGAAGAAGGACCCAGCTGTTGGGGATTTTTAAAATAATATTTCCCAGCTAGGGTCCCTCATAACAGCCTGAGGGGCCCACCCCTAGTTGACCCCAGGGCTCATCTCACTCGCTCAAAACAGCCCCTCCCATCGAGTGAGCAAAGATGGCCCCCGGCCATCTTTGACCAGCCAGCTTGACCAGCCTTAACCACCTTATTTTTGATTGGCTCTCCTCACCACCTTGCAGGTAATAACTGTCTCCACTTGGCAGTTATGTCCGTTTGCTCCCTGTACCTGCCAGCTGTGTGCCCTGATTGACTGAACCCCACCATGTGACCCCTCCAGGACCCTATAAAAGCAGGGCTCCTGGACCCCATCTTCACCCTATGATCCCTGTAGCACCACCGATCCTGACCTCTCTGACCACCTCCCGAACCTGGACCAGCGCTCCCTACTCCAGCAAGACCATCTAGCAAGCCAGTGAGATCAAGCCCAGGGGCCCTGAAGAGCCAAAGGCATCTAGCAAGCCACGAAGAGCCTCCCAACTCCTCCCATCCTTGGGAAGGAGGGGGGTAAAGAAGGCGAGCCTCGAGAGTCAAGACCATCGGACCTCAACTAAACACCAGTGGCTGTGGCTGTGCCTTTAAGGCTGAGCTGTACCAGCACTCAGCCTGCAGCATTCCATGCTGCAGGCCTAGAGCCAGCACTTAAAGGGATAGAGCCTTGCTCTATAGGGGCTGCTTGCTCCTTGCTCTCCATAAGGGGAGCACCCTAATAAATCTTCCCTGTCCTTTTCCAACCATCTGAAGGTCTCCCGAGGTCCTTCTTTCCCGACATCGGCCACGTTATTATGTTGAGGGTTTGGCCCTAACTTTAGCCGGGCTAGAGCTAAAACCCCGACACCCAGCAACCCATGCCCCCCAAAATAATCAGCCATGGAAAACTCTATGAACAGCAGAGAAGCACTAACAATACTGTTTTGCCTGTTGTACAAAGGGTTGCTATGAGTGAGACACTGACTTGAAGGCACCTAACAACAACCACAACATATAATGGGTATTTTAGTATCTATTCGATGGTAAGTACACAGCATGTCAACAGAAGTTTTGAACATAATTCTTTTTTGTACCCACGTTGTTGGTTGCTAAATGTAATGGCCTGATATTGATGCTGATTAAATCTGTCTTTTTGGAAAATTTAGTAGATGTGGTGATCAGGAAAATAGATACAGATAAAAAGAGAGTTAAAGAAATAGAAGATGAATCTTAGGAATGAGGCACACAGTAGGTATTCAATAAATCAATATTATTTTAAAATGAATGCTTCATTTGTTCTTCAAGAAATGTGATTTACACTTTCAAAAAAAACTTTTCATCCATCACAGTACACAATACATATAAAAGTACAACCCCACTTTGCATTTCTCATGAGTATGTAAACCAACCTCTTATCATGGTTACTTGTGGACTTGTTATAATTGCAAAGTTATTTTCTGAGAGTTTCAAATAGGCGACAATATTGATTTCTTAGTACTAATCTAATGAAAACTCATCCACACTAATTAAAATACAAGAGAAGACCATTACTTACTAAATACTTTTAAAAATTAACAAAATTCTCATTTTATGTAGTCATTTCAATAGCTCCTTATGTGTCATGTGACTCAGAAAGTGTCTTCACATAAATCTTTAGGTGTATTCATATAATGAATCACTCATAAAAAACTTTTGTCATAAAGAAACATCATAAAAAGTCATAAAAAACATCAGAAATTCACATTCTGATTAACTTCCTGTAGATCAGGGCTGTAGACTGGAACCAGTCAGTCAATAGTCTGTTAGGAATTACACTGCACAGCAGGAGGTGAGCTGGTACCAGGAGTGGTAGGCAAATTTATCTATACCTACAGTCACTCCCTATTGCTTGAATCATCCCCCAACCATCTCCCCAAACCCCATCTGTGGAAAAATTGTCTTCCACAAAACTAGTTCTTGGTGTCAAAAAAGTTGGAGACCTCCGCTATAGATGATTAAAAGGATTACAAATGTCTAATGGTCTCATACTGGGAGAAGGACCAGGCAACCTACTCCCAAAAAAACAACCAGCCATTGAAAACCCTAACAATAGTGTTTCACCTGTTTTATGTAGGGTCACTATGAGTCAGACACTGACTCTACTCCTACTTCCATTACTAATAACTAGAGCTTTAAAGCTAATATAACCCTCTTTACCAGCTTTACACATTTCCCCAGTTTATTGCCTGTTCACCCATGTGTCCTGCTAAGGAGAAATCCAAAATCAGTTTTTAACTCTCTCTCTCTTCCCTCCTTCCCTTCCTCTGCCTCTCTCCTCTCTTGACTCTCTCTGCAAAATATTCAAGAACCTCTGGGACTCTGTATCCAAAAGCCTCATCCCTTCCAAGCACCATAGTGGGGAGGTCCCTTCAGCCTGTGGGTGTTGTTGTTTCTGTTGCTTTTTTAGGATGCCATCAGTGCACACAGGCCCTATAGAGTGATGGGGACTCCAGCTCAAGGATCAGGTGATAACCCTGTTGATCCAGATCTCTGAACATCTTAAAGTTCACACTTGGGCCCCAACTGTATAACTTTTTCAGTCTTTACTGAAGTAGCAGCCATTGTTTTCAAAGATTGATGGTTGGATGCAGAGGTTCTTCAGCCTCACCCATGTGTTTGGCAGGAACCTCCCCTTTCCCAAGGACCTCATGCTTTTAGGATGAGCCCAGATCACAAGCAGATTCTTTATAAGGAATTGGCCTTCAGATCCCTTGGGGTCTTTTTATGCCAGCAGACATTTTTCAGGGCCACACTCTTAGAAACAGCTTTCCCTGATTTCAACTCACAGGAAAAAGAGGATGGGTTCTCACATGCATTTACAAACTGAAAATCCACAAGAATTTTTGAAATATTCTGCTATATCCTCTCCCTAGGGGAAGAGGTTTCTAATGGTGTTCTCATGCTAGCATAATTAAATCTGGGTACACAAATGGCTCCTCTCAGAAGGAAACTATTCCAAAATGATCTGAATCTTCATTTCTATACCTGGTAGTTATAGTACTAGGAACATTAGTTTCGAAAGCTAACCTGTGCCCTCTGTTTTTAGGTAAGATATAGTTCATTGACTGGGCTAATCCTGCAACTACCTGTGACAACTAGAAAAAATAAATTTGAAAAACTTATTTTAAAAAGATATTGTAAGATAGTAGAAGCAACGAAGAAAAGAAAACCTAAAAACTCAAGGAAGGTCAACCATTTTCTCCCCTGGTTGCCAATCTGGGCTGAGACTTGGGCCAAGAAGAGAGTGATCACAGAATGTGAGTTTGATGTTTAATAATATCATGCTAAGAATGAGGGATGAAGCTGAAGCTATTGACAGAAATGAGAGAGAGAGAGAGAGAGAGAGAGAGAGAGAGAGAGAGAGAGCACATGCACAAGAGAGTGTGTATAGCCTAAGTAGCCTAAGTAGCCAATGAAGTAGGTTGGTAGTGCTAATTTGGGGACGAGGAGGGGTAGAGTAGAAGGGGCAAGGATGTGTGTGCATGCTCAGCACTACAAATGCTCATATCAAGCTCTCCAACATCAAGATGATACTTCAGTGAGGGCGTTACAATCCATCTTGAATGATATGGCATTGCTAGTATCAAATATATGTTTGAGGTGAGTGGCCCCTGTTCCATCATTACCTTACACTCTACCATCTGGGTCCTGTCTAACAGGAAGGCTAGATGGCCTTTACCTGAAATTCAACACTTATAGCCTTTAAGAGGTAGAGTGAAGGGGAAGGGGGGTAGGTGTTGGTAAAAATGTGAGCTACTAAGGCCATTTCCTCAGTGATGAGCAGGTGTCCCAAGCAATAGGAATGGAGACCTGGACCTACTTACAGTAGTTAGTGCCTATCTGTGGATGTAGTCCCTCCCTCAACTCAAGTGTCACTGCCCTCTAGATGTGATTTTCATATTTTAAAATATGGGTTTTAGGTACAAAGGGCCCTTTGAAAACAAATCAGCCATTCTTTCAGGGCTCAGGGCAGATGAAGCAGTGTTTCAACACTAGAGGAAAAACTATGTTGAATGGTGAGGGCAGAGCTCCATTTTCTTCATGCCATAATCAGGGAAGTTCAAGGGTAGTTTTCATCACACTTTTGCCTTACATGCTAACTTTAGCACATACTTTCTGGATACATTGGAACTCTTCTGGGCTTTCATCACCCCAAAATAACAGTACTACCCTTCTAAGAATTGTAGCCAGATATGTAACTATTCCTTGCAAAAAGCCCCATAGTACTCAAAAACAATTAGAAGTATAGAGAAGCAGGTTCCTACTCTTCTTATTTAAGCCCAACTGAATATTGAATGCTTTCATTTGAGGGTGAGGCTATGAAAATCCAAAATGTTCTTACCAGGCTCTACAGGCAGGCAGAGATATTTTCTTCTTTGGCCTTTTTATCTTGCAAGATGCCCGTAGTAAGCCACTTCTGGGTGAGTTCTCTTATGGTGACAACTCTTGTGCTTTGGTGGAACTCTCTGGGGTCTGTTGATGATGTCTAGGACAAGTGTTCAAAAAGATAACTAGATTGTAAAAAAAAAAAAAAAAAAAAAAAGACTGGGTCCTGGCTACGTCCTCCACCCCATCGCTAGATCTACCCTACATGGCCTGACCCATCCCCAGCTGCTTTCATCCCTCAGCCTGGGTTTGGGGAAAACTGAGTCTTACCCTAGACTAATGGAATTAGTCTGTCTGAAGATGTGCTCAGGTGCTGGTATTTTTAAAAAGCCCTTTGGTGAGTATGAGGAATACTGAATGCTGAGAATCATTGACATCATTATCCCAATGAATCCTCTCATCCACAGTTATATGACTTGGAGAAAGTCAAATAGCAAGCTAATAACAGCAGACTGTTTGTAGAATCCAGTTCCTAATCTGCAATGTAATACTTTCCCTGACTACATAGAGGCCACATTCTAAAAGGAAAAACATTTCAGAACACTCAGAATTTCTACTTCTGAAGGCAGTATCATTGTTGTGTCAGTTATCCAGACCTTCAAACTTCAGAATTATCTTTGAGTTGTACTTTTCATACAATACTGACACCAGCTGATTCCCATTCATTCTTCCAAATGTTCCTCCCCTTCCTCTTCTTTTTCATCACCACCCTCCAAACCAAGGCCCTTATCACCTCATTTCTAAGTTACTGTAATTAATGCACAATAAGCCCTGCTGACACCACTCTCCTCTCTCGAGTCCATATTTCCAAATAAGCCACTCTAAAATAGTGTTTCTAATCATTTCACTGCAGTCTTCTGCAATCATCACTGGTTCCCACTGCCTGAGAAGTCCAAATGCCACCCCCTCCCCGCACAGTCCAGCCAGGACTCCCCTTTCTCAATCTCTTCCTCACTGCTCAGATGTTTTCAGCATAGACTGCACAGCTGGCCTGGGAAGAACTTTGAAACAGACCACCTGAAGATCCTTGTTCGGCCTCTCGGGACCTGGCAAAGTTTGGAGAGTTCCTTAACCTCTTGGAGCCATAGATCTTCCTTGTCCTCAGGTGAATAACAATACTGATTTCATGAAGTAGGTGTGAGGATTAGGGAGCGAATGGGCAAAAAGGGACAAAATGGAGACTTGGCAGTGGGGGACACGGTGAGGTGACTACTTTTGACTGATTTCCCAGGCTCTAGCTATCCCTGCTCCCATTTCTTCCTAGGCTGGTTCCTAAGTTGGTCTCTCAGGTCCCGACCATATTTCTGTTTTGGCAGCTGCAGGACATTGGGCTCTGGGGAAGGGGCTGCCGGAGGGGTCAGCGAGGTGGGAGCCCGAGGAGGAGGGCGGCGCTCGGTCCTGGGCTGCGTGCTCCCCCTGGCATCTCTAGCAGCACTTAGCAGTGCCCCTGGGCTTCCACCCGGTGTACCAGTGGCTCCAGGAGACCCTGACTGGAGGGGTCTGGCCAGGCCCCTCTGGCAGCTCCAGGGACTGGCTCCGCATCCTAGTCCTCCCAGCCTTTGCCCTTTGTCCCCTCCCCCTTGGGGTGGCAGCTGCTTCCTGCCCTTCCCACCTCAGTGGTACCTCGAGGGTCCCTTTCTGTTCTCCAGCTGCCCACACTTCCCACTCATCTGTCTCGTCACCACAAACTGCGAGCTGTGTGCCGCCCACCGCCGGCGGAGGTCCTTCCTCACCTCTGCCCTCTTCCACCTGAACTCACCCCTCGCGCAACACCAAGGCCGGCCTCTGAGGGCCTCGCTCCTCACTGCAGAGCTGGGAGCGGACTCCTATGACTCTCCACTCGAGGTTGGAGAAGCTAAATTGCAGAAGGTGGAGTCAAAGGCACGAGGTCTGGCGGGTTCTCCTGCCTCTCGGCCCTGACAAGCTACCCACCTGGACCACGCACTGGTGCTCGATCAGCTGAGGCCCCGAAGCCCCTCCTTCGTGATTGCTGCAGGATTCACTTACCCGGCACTGTTTCACTTGGCTTTAGGCATCTTTCTGAAGGAACAGGACAGCGCAATTTATGGCGCTCTGCAGACGACTTGGCCCTGGATTCCACACACTGCGTGTGGGCAGGTAGAGAGGGCGCCAAATAAACATTGGTGAATGAATTATTTAATTAATCCAGAACTTAGAGCATACAGAAAGGATGTCCAGACCTCTTGTATATTCTAGATTATTGCTAGCAATAACCAACATCTGGATCCAATAACATCTGGGAAGTGTAGTTTTATGGCCTTCATAGATGCTGAAAGGTCTTCTGAGTTGTTTGCTCCTCAAATGCAACAAAACAGAAGCTTTCACAGAATTTTGTAAGAACACATATTCTACTCATAAAACAGGAGGTTTACATAAATTCACAGGAGAGTGTAACCAGGTGATGCTTCCTCACTGACAGGATTTAATATTAAAAGTTATAAATAAAGTCTTAATGGGACAAAATAGCTTAAAGAGGTGGTCTAGTTTTCAAATTTCCTTCCATAAATTTGGCTGTAATATAATAACCTCAAATTATGCAAAGGGGAGTGACTGGCCCAAGGCATTTTTACCCCCGGCAATCTCTGGGGCAGGGCATGGCTGTGACAGCCTGCCGCAGGAACAGCATCCAGGATTCAGGGACTGTGACATGATTGTTGGCACCATCCTGCCCTTCCCTGCAGAGACTCAGCTTTTCTTCCCAAGAAGGTAGGCTCTGTGTTAGGATTAATTTATAGAAACAAGTCCTGTCAACATCCAGCTGCTGGAATGAGTAGACAGAAGGAGGCTGATGGGTACCAAGGAGGCCGGCCTCGCTCACCAAATTCAGGCTAAGAAGGATCAGGGCAAGGGAGTCAGAAAGTCAACTTTGGCCTGCCCTTCTTAACTTCTCTATGTTGATCTGGGAAATTTTATTGGAAATTGATTGTGGGCTCATGTTGGCCAGATAATTCATTTATTTCTCTTTTTCCCCTTTGCTTTTGAATTGTTGCCAACCTTAAAATTTAGGGATAAAGTGTCCAGTGGACCTCTCTGGCTTTTCTAGCCTTTGGAGACAAGTTTTAGCATAAATACACAGTGAACACACAATACGCCAAATCATTGTGGGTAGGGGAAGCCGTAAATAGCCTAGGGCCAAGGTCCCCCAAATTATACGGCACATTAGAATCACCTGAGGGCTTTTCTTTTAACAGCTGAATGCCACATTATACTCCATTCCAATTAAATCGGAAAGTCTGGGTGGAGTGGTAGGTTCTAAGGATTTCCCACGTGATTTCAATGTACTGTGAAGCTGGAGAACACTGGTCTAGGAAAACTCTGAGCTTTGGAGTAAACCAGACCTGCATTCACCTTCCAGTTCCATAGCTTACTGGCTGTGTGATCTTAGGAAAAAAATTTGAACCTTCTGAGACTCAGTTTCTTCCTTAGCCAATGAGGATATCACATCACTTTAAACAGTTGTGGTAAATATTAGATAAAATCAAATAGCACATGTTAATCAATAGTTACTATTCAAAAACTTGTACACAGAAATAAATATAGTCAATCACAATTCAAGGAAGATTAAGTAGAGTGCTAAAGGTAATGCATGGTCTAAACCTGTTTTCTGTTGCTATATGTAAATACTACAGGCTGAATAATTTATTTTTAAAAAGGTGGATTTGGCTTATAGTCCTAAAGGCTGGGAAATTCAAGAACAGGAACCTGCATCTGGTGAGTTCTGTATGCTGGTAGAGACTGAGTCCCAAGGCAGAGCAGAGCATCACATGGTGAGACAGAGCAACCTACTCAGGTATCTCTTCTTGTAAAGCCACGGTCCCGTGGATTAATGTCAGTAGTGATGAGGTTGAGAAGCCCTGTCCTAAGGGAACAACTTTCTTTTTCATGCTGTGAAGAATATGGACAATTGCCTGGGAAGATAGGAGGAAGCACAGAAGGAAGGAGGAGGCATTCTATAAACTTCACTTAGGTTATGTCCACATTTTGGCTGTTGTGAACAGTGTCATGAACATGGGAGTGTAAATATCTTTTTGAGATCCTACTTTCAGGTTTTTGTTTTGTTCTGTTTTGTTTTTTGATATAACCCCAGAAGTAGGGTTGCTTGATCATACAGTAGTTTTACTTTTAGTTTTTTTAGGAACCTACAGTTTCCCCTAATGTCTGCACTAATTTACACCCCTACCGACAGTATACAGTCCTAAGTTTCAATTTCTTCATACCCTCACCAAAGCTTACTTACTTATTTATTTTTTAACTAATGGCCATCCTGGCCCCTATCCATACTAGTATGGTGAACAATCCTGTCAGATCTCAGAAGCTAAGCAGGGTCAGACCTGGTAAGTACTTGGGTGGGAGAACACGTGGAAACACCAGATGCTGTAGGCTTGGAAGAAGGACCCAGCAACCCACTCCCAAAAATCAATCAGCCTATGAATAGCAGAGAAGCACTAACAATATTGTTTTGCCTGTTGTATGTAGGGTTGCTATGAGTCAGACACTGACTCAATGGCACTTAAAAACCACAATGGCCATCTTAACAAGTATGAGATATCTCATTGTGATTTTGGGTTGCATTTCCCTGTTGATGGGTAGAGTATACTTTCATTTACTAGTTGGTCATTTGTATGCCATCTTCAGACAAATGTCTATTCACGTCTTTTACTCTTTTCTCAATTGGGTTATTTGGTGTTGTACTGTTAATTTGAAGGAGTTCCTTATTTTTTTTGACATTAACCCCTTATCAGATATATAGTTTGCAAATATTTTCTCCCATTGCATAGGCTGCCCTGAAAATTGAAACTGTTGATTCTTTCCTTCATTACACAGAAACTTTTGCATAAAATATAGTCTCACTTGTCTATTTTTGATTATTTCCTTGTTCTTTTGGTGTTGTATCCATAAAAGCATTGCTAAGACCAAAATTATGAAGGATTTTCTCTATGTTTCTGTCTAGGATTTTTATAATTTTAGGTCTTATTTCTACTTAAAGATTTCTTAATCTTTAATTAACTAATTAAAGATTAATCTTTAATTAACTAATTAAAGATTAATCTTTAAATAAAGGTCTGATTTCTAAGTCTTTAATTCATTTTGAGGTAATTTTTGTATGTGGCATAAGAAAATGTTCGAATTTTATTCTTTTTCATGTGGATACCCAGTTTTCCTATCACAACTTATTGAAGAGACTATCCCTTTACCCACTGTGTATTCTTAGCATCCTTGTTGAAGATTAGTTGAGCATATGTACATTCATGGGTTTATTTCTGTTCTCTCTGTCCTATTCCATTGCTCTATTATGTCTGCATTTAATGCTGTTTTCTTTAGTGTCATTAAAAAATATATTTTGAAATCAGGAAGTATGATGCATCCAGCTTTATTCTTTCCTGAGATTGTTTTGGCTATTCAGAGTCCTTTATAGCTGTATGTGAGTTTTAGGATTGTGTTTTGTATTTACACACACACTCAAAGCCATTAGGTTTTTGATAGGAATTACACTGGATCTGCAAATTATTTGGGGTAGCATGGACATTCTAATAATACTGAATCTTGAGCTGGATGCAGTGGCACATGCCTGTAATTCCACTGACTCAGGAAGCAGAGGCAGGAGAATCACAAGTTTGAGGCCAAAGGCAGCCTGTGTAACTTAGTGAGGCCCTGTCTCATAATAAAAAAATAAATAAAAATGGGCTGGGAGTACAGCCCAGTGGTAGAGCACTTGCAAAGTGTATGTGAGGCCCTGGGTTCAACTCCCAAGTACCACAAAATAAAATTCCATGAACATAGGATATCTTTCCATTATTTATATCTTCTTAAGTTTCTTTCATTGATGTTTTATAGTTTTCATTGTACAAGTCTTTTGCATAAATCTGGGTTAAATTTATTCCTAAGTATTTTATTCATTTTGATGCCATAGTAAATGAGATTATTTTCTTTATTTCTGTTTTTGGATAGTTTGTTAGTCCCCTAGGCGATTCATAGGTCTTCCAGTTCCAGAAGTCCATGGTTTATGGTGGGATAGGCACTATGAATGAGGTGTGGGGAAACAAGCAAAAGAGCTGGGATTTCTCAGGGTTCCTTGCCTCCCACTAGTCTTGGTTTTTACTATTCTCACCTGCAGAGAATTCTCAGAAAGTAGTTGTTGTAAATTGGTCCCAAACACACCTGAGGACACAGTTCAATTCTATCTACCAAACTACATTATACAAAGGGTGTCCCATGCCCCAGCCATTTACTCCAGGGGCTCAAGCTTTGACATGATTAGGCTTAGAAGGAAACCGCTTCTAGGACACTAACTTCTCCCTGTCCTTTCTTCTACTTTTTCTGCTTAGCATTTGCTGACCACCACCAATGCAAGCACTGAGCTAAACTTTAAAAATGCAAAGGTATTCATAATCTGATAAGAAAAATACAGAAAGACATGAAAACATGACGTTCTGAGGGCTGTCACAATGGTATCAACAGAGGGAGAGTTTTTAGGAAAGTTTCCTAGGTATGGCAGGACAAATCAACTCAGATTTTAGGATTCATATCTTTCATAGGAGAGATGGAGAAAACAGCCCGGAGAGATAGAGTTGAAACAAATATCTCAAAGTTTCAGTTCAATTTACTTTCCTTTCTGTGCAGAAAGCTGGATATGGGATAAGTGGAGCTTTTGAATTTCAAAAATACAGTGTGTTTCTTAAGTACCTGGTTAGCCCTATCAGAACTTAAAGAGATCTAGAGATATTTTTGAGGGCAAATATACATGAGTTCAGAAAATATACATGTATGAAATGATTTCCTACTGAGTCCCAAAAAGAGCATGTTAGTATCACCCTGGGAGCTATAGTGAAGCTTTTTGGGGTTGGGGTCACCTGTGGATATAATCATAGTTGAGCAAGTCACAGAAATTAAGGGCTGGGGAAGCTGTCATGACACAAATTCTCTGTTTTTATTTGTATCATGGAGAAAAAGCAAGTAGATTTCCTGAATGACCTTTTTGACTCATCTTTGGCTGAGGTGACTAATGATCACTGAGCAGTCTCATTTGACACTCTGATCAAAACACCTACTTGCCAATGGCTCAGCTATTTTTAGCCACTAATATTTTCTGAAGTCCAAGACCCTATGCAAATATGGGCAAAGTTGCTCAAAGGAGTTGAGGCTAGAAAGAAGGAGCCCTTTGCAGCCCTCGCCTATGAATTCATAACAGTGCCATCTGAATGGCTGATTCCCTCTCCTGGTGACAGGTGCAGAGACATCAGAGCTGGGGACTGCTCAGCTAATTGAAGTGCCCTGTAAGTTCTCTTTGCCCTCAAGAACCTCTCTGATAAATAGCTCTTGACCAGCTCCTTATATGGCTATGGACGTTCCCAAGAGGCTGAGATGTATTTTGGACACAATCTGATTCTCATTTGTCAAGGGTCTCAGGCCTTCGTCTCTACAGCTGAGGGAGATGGCAGTGGGCTCCAGGGACTCTTGTGCCATGGTCAATTGTAGTCACTTTTCCTCTGAAGATACCCCCCTTATCTTGAAAAAGAGAGGTGCCTGGGGCTCATCACACTGTGCTGGGCAATGGCTCAGATAATTTGAGAGAAAGCATAAGGTGAAATCAGAGCCAACAAAGTTGCACAGGATAAAAGTGGCTCTTGACTTGTTCACCTTTTAAAAGCCTTTGGGGCCCACTCTGAATCATTGCATGAGTACCCTTATGACATGCCTGGTGTCTGACTTTGCTTTGTTTATTACTCAGAAGAGCCACACCAGAGGGGAGGACACTGGCATCAGCCACTAAGAACTGCACCTGGGGACTGTACATGAGGACTTTTGCCAGAGGACTGTGGGTTTCACATGGGGAGCACCTTGCTGTTATATGTGTTCATTGTGGTATTTCCAGAAGTGGATGGATTCCAATGCGTGATGTATGTAGGATAAGTGAAACAAAGAAATAAGCTGGTGGCTCATTAGAGCTTGGATTCCACAACAAATAGAAATAAAAATGTGTTGTCATAGTGGGCTCTACCAAAGGGACTAAAAAGATTATTGTTAGCTGCCGCTGAGTTGCATCTGACTCATAGCGACCCTCATAGGGTTTTCAATGGCTGATTATTTCAGGATTGTTTTGGAAGTGGATTCCCACATATTTCTCCCATTTTTGTAGTGCTGGGGATCAAACCCAGGTCCTCAGAAATTACGGAGAAGCTCTCTACCAATTGAGCTAAATCCCAGTCCCAGCTCTTGTTGTTGTTGTTGTTGTTGTTGTTGTTGTTGTTAGGTGCCCTGGAGTTGTATCTGACTCATAGTGACCCACTTAGGGTTTTCAATGGCTGATTGTTTCAGAATTCCTTTGGAGTGGATTGCCATGCTTTTCTCCCGGTTTTGCAGTGCTGGGGATCGAACCTAGGTCCTCAGAGAGTGTGGAGCAGTATTCTACCAACTGAGCTAATCCCTAGCCCCAAGTAGACTGTTCTTACTGTGGGGCACATCCCTGTGGTGTGTGCAATGGAAAGGGTGAAACTTCCAGGGAAAACAAGAAGCCAGGAATGGAACAGACAACTCTCTTGGGCTTCACTCATGGCAGCCCATATTTAATGTGGAACTGTAACTGTGGAGTGTGAGCTATTCTGAAATGTATACCCAGGAGTGTAACAGGATTTAATATATGAACTGACTTTGGAGTAACATGTAATATGCTTAACATAACATTGCAACCAGGGGAGCCATTTTTAAAGAACAGAACAATAAGAATAAATATCATTAATACAGAATGAGTGACATGGGAGTTCCCCGTTAGCAGGGGATTTTCCTACTCTGGCATCAGATTTTAATTGCAAAGGGATTATCCTATTTGTCAGTGACCTGCTTTTTAAAATGTAAAATACAATTTGTCAGGTATAAGACCCAAAGACCATAGGGTTGGTGGGAAGTTTTCTGAAAACCCAACTTGGTGGAGTTTTCATTTGGTGTGAGTCCCAGGAGGAGAGATAATTACTGCCTGTTCACCATAGCCAAAGGGCCAGGTTTCACCAGGTTCTTTTAGAAGTGCTCACTGGGTTTTCCTTAGGTAACGAGAGAGAGAGAGAGAGAGAGAGAGAGAGAGAGAGAGAGAGAGAGAGAGAGAGAGAGAGGAAGAGGAAGAAAAAGAAGAAGGAGGAGAAGGAGAAGGAAGAAGAGGAAGATGAGGAGGAGGAGGAGAGAACAGAAGATAAGAGAATGCTTGAAAGGTGACAGTTCCCCCAACCCTTAATTTCCCCACCTTGTTTGTGTTGGTATCATAGACAGCAAAAAGGTGACTTCCGTGCAGGCTGGAGCAGACTCAGGGCACATGATGCCCAGTGAGGAAGCCCAGCAGCATTTCAGTCTGGGTGTGGCCTGGGATGTCTCTCCCAGCTCTGTTTGGCAGCCTCTCACCCTGGCCAGGTCGGATGAGATGCTCAGAAAGTCCACGTGTCTTGTCCGTGGGAACCTCCTTGGGCTTCGGCATTGGTCTAGTCTAATGTAGTCTAAAATGGATGTTGTGAGATGTTAGTTTCTTTGTAAAGAAGAGAGAGTCCTAGGAACAAAGTAGAAATGCTGAGTTAAGCAGGTCAAGGTTGCAACACGTCCCCTCAAAAGCATTTTGCCAGACAAACATTTCTCAAAACTTGTAGGAAACCCTGGTCCATCTTTGTTAGAGGATCCTCTTTCCATTTCAAGCCCACAGCACTACATTTGCTTTTAAGTTTACATCATTTAATCTGGGAACATTCATTCCTGATCTCCTAACAAAACACACATGATTGAGCTGGGTGAGGTGGCATACCCCTGTGATTCCAGGAACTCTGGAGTCAGAGGCAGAAGAATCGAGAGTCTGAGGCCAGAGGCAGCCTGTGCAATTTAGCAAGACCCTGTATGAAACAAAAAAATAAAAAAGGGGGTTGGGGTGCCACTCAGTGGTCCAGCAAAGCATGCATGAGGCTCTGAGTTCAACCCCGAAGTACTTCAAAAACAAACAAACCCCCCACATAATTGAAATATGAAGAAAAATGTGTTCATTTTTTCTGCTTTGTCTTTTGAGATGTGCTCAGGCTCTGTACCTGTCTGGAGTATGTGAGGGGTGGTGTCCTCTGGTGAACTTTTCCACAGGGCTGAAGGTCAGCTGAGGAGTATTCTGCTCCCAGCTAGAGAGGCAGGTAGGCAGGGAGTTAGAAATGGGCAAGCAAGCATCCTGGGACAACACTGTGCAGTGGCCAGAGCCCAGGGGCTCAGGGATCCAAAGCCAGTTTTTGACTCAGTCACTGCTCTATGGGGACAAAGACATTAGCACTTAGTTCACAAGGTAGGTTGGAGGATTAAAAGTTATATGACTCAACTTGAGTGAGCCATGGGCTGCCCAGATTAAACACTATTGGTGTGTGCCTACGATGGTGTTTCTGGAAGAGAAGTTTTCAGATTGGTGGACTCAGTAGACTGTCCTCCCTGATGTGAGTGACATCATCCCATCTGTTAAAGAACTGGCTAGAATAAAAGACATCACAAAGGAATTTGCCCATTTTCCCCCCACATGTTCCTTGAGCTAGAACATCTCATCTCATCTTTTCCAGCCCCTGAACTGGAGTTAACATTATTGGCTCCCCTTCCCAGGCCTTCAGACTTACACTGAATTACCCTACTAGCTTTCCTGGGTCTCCAGCTTGCACACAATAGTGAGTGTGCATGCCTGTGTGTGGGGGGGGGGCATATGTGTGTGTGTTTGTCCTACTGGCTGTTTCTCTGATGACCTCTAATATAGCACACCAAGTACCTTGCATAGTGCATGGCACATAGTAAACCTTAACAATGATCATTTGATGGATGTAGAATAAGAGGCAATAACATATCTCCTATAAAATCTTATTGGCAGTTTTTGTCAAAGGTCCTTACTAAGCTGCTGTTTCAAGAACAGAGTAAATAATATTTATTTCCTTTCAATAAACTTTTTTCCTTGACTTCTATTCGACAGTTTCCACATTCAGCTGGATCCCCTTTCTTGGGAATAGACACAAATATGGATCTCTTCCAGTCAGCTGGCGAGGTAGCTGTTTTCCAAATCTCTTGTCATAAACACATTAGTACCTCCAATGCTGCATCTGTTTGCTGAAACATCTCTACTGGTATTCCACCAATTCCTGGAGCCTTGTGTTTCACCAATTCCTTCTAGGAAGCTTCCACTTCATCCTTCAATAAGATTGGTTCCTGATCATATGCAACCTCTTGGAATAGTTGGTCATCCACCAGTTCTTTTTTGTATAATGACTTTGTGTATTCCTTCCATCTTCTTTTGATGCTTCATACATTGTTTAATATTTTCCCTGTGGAATCTTTCAATTTTGCCATTTGAGGTTTAAATTTTTTCTTCAATTCCTTAAGCTTGAGAAAAACAGAGCATGTTCTTCCCTGTCTATCTCCAGCTCTTTGCCCACGTCATTAAAATATTTTGTCTTCTTGAGATGCCCTTTGAAATCTTCTGTTTAGTTCCTTAACTTCATCATGTCTTCCTTTTACTTTAGCTGCTCAATGTTCAAGGGCAAGTTTCAGAGTCTCTTTTGACATGTAATTTAGTCTTTTCTTTTTTACCTGTCTTTTAAATAATCTTTGGCTTTCCTTATGAATGATATCTTTGATATCATGCCATGACTCATCTGGTCTTCTAATGTCCTGTCTAATGCATTAAACCTGTTCTTGAGGTGGTCTCTGAACTCAGGTGGGATATATTCAAGGTCATACCTTGGGTCTTGTACACTTATTCTAGTTTTCTTCAGTTTCAGTTTGAACTTGCAAATGAGCAGTTGATGGTCTGATCCACAATTAGCACCTGGTCTGATTCTGACATTTGATATTTGATATTAATACCACATGCAAGCAAAATTTTACTAAAGATAATTCAAAAACAACTGCAGCGGTAAATAGATAGGGAACTGCCAGAAAATCAAGCCAGATTGAGAAGAGGGCAGGGAACTAGGGACATCATGCAAAAGCATCTGACTGTGTGGATCATAACAAATTATGGATAACACTGCAAAGAGTGGGAATACCAGAGCACTTAATTATACTCATGAGGAATCTGTACATGGAACAGGAGGCAGTTGTTTGAAGAGAACAAGGAAACATTGCTTGGTTTAAAGTTGAGAAAGGTGTGTGTCAAGGCTGTATCCTTTCTTCATATCTCTTCAATTTCTATGCTGAGCAAATAATCTGAGAAGCTGGACTTTATGAAGAATATGGCATCAGGATTGGAGGAAAACTCATTAACCTGTGTTATGCAGATAATACAACTCTGCTTGCTGAAACTGAAGAGGATTAAAACATTTACTGATAAATCAAAGAACATAGCCTTCAGTATGGATTGCAATTCAACAAAACAAAAATCCTTACAACTGGGTCAGTATGCAATTTCATGATAAATAGAGAAAAGACTGAGGTTGTCCAAGATTTTGCTTTACTTGATTCCACAATCAACACCCATGGAAGCAGCAGTCAAGAAATCAAAAGACATTACATTGGGGAAAGCTGTGGCAAAAGACTGCTGTACAGTGTTGAAAAGTAAAGATGTCACATTGAAGATGAATATGTGCCTGACTCATGCCATGGTATTTTCAGTCATATCATATGGTTGGGAAAGCTGGACACTGAACAAAGGAGACAGGAGAAGAATTGATGCTTTTGAATTATGGTGTTGGAGATGAATATTGAATATACCATGGACTGCCAAAAGAACCAAAAGATCTTTCCTAGAACAGGTACAACCAGAGTTCTCCTTGGAAGCTTGATGGCTGGACTGCATCTTACATATTTTGAACATCAGGAGGGACCAATCCCTGGAGAAGTATATCATATTTGGATGAGTGGCAGGTCAGCAAAAAAAAGGAATACCCTCCATTAGATCAATTGACATAGTATCTGCAACAATCGGCTTAAACATAAATAAGATTGTGTGTTTTGTTCTATTGTACATAGGGTTGGACATGACTCAACAGCACCTAACAACAACATTAACAAAGCACTAAAATCAGATGTTTCATGTTTGAGATATCCAATTCTGTAAAAGAAGATTAATTTCAGTGATTAATTATTTAAGGCCATATGAAAATATATAAGGCTGTGCAATTCTTTTGTAAAACCATAATGACTTTTGAAAAAGGAAGTTGGAAATAAACCTACAGAGCATTCTCTTTGGTTATATTGTATTGTTTCCTTTTTACATTGCTAGATTCAATTTGCTGATATTTAATTTAGAATGTTTGCATTTGCATTCCAACAAACATATGACAGTTGAGAGGAAGGGTCACTCTCCTGTCCTGTTGGGAGGAAGAGTCTCCATAGAGGAAAGCCATGGGAATGGACTTTGACACACCCTCCCAGAAGCAGAAGCAGAAAGCAGAATGCAGTGTGAAATCACTGCCAATGTCAGTGAAAAGTCAGGAACCCTGGATCACCAGTAAGTAAATGTAAGAACACTCACACAAGTGACCAGCCTATAAACCTCTGCTGTCATTTTAGTGGCTGTGGCTCTGGCTCCACCTCCTCACAGATTTACATAAAACCTTTAAAGCAAAATGGCCTGAATACTGGTCTTTTATGGCAACAAAACAGTACAAAGCTACTCCTGCAACCTCCCTGGTGCCCTGGCCTGGGAGGCCAGAACTGCAAAAGTGAGTCTTGGGTACAGAGGGCTGAGTGGAGGAGGTAAGAAGCAGGTGGGTGAAAGGGAGCAGGTGGGCTGCAGCTTCTGTCCCAAGGCTGGCCTGGGTACAGGACAAAGGGCTAGGAAGTTCACATAATTTGCTTCCCTCAAGTTGAGAGATGGCACCTTCCTCCCCGCTTGATTTGCCCCTTTGGCCCAGGGACTCATTTCCTTCAACCACTCCCACCCTTGATCTTCACTCCAACCTGCACTTCTCCCATACCCTCTCTCTACCTCTTGAAGTGGAACTGCTGCTTCCCCTCTCCAGGAAATTTCTCCAAAGTCCTGATCATTAGGCTTATTTAAATCCTTATCTTAACCAGGTGTGGTGGCCCATGTGTGTAGGCCCGCTACTGGGAAGGCTGGGGCACGCTTAGGCTGCACCGAGAGCCTCTGTTTCATAAAAGCAAAATAGATAGATAGACAGATGAATAAATAAATAAATAATCCTTATCCTACAACTTGCTTTGGGCCACTTCCACTTACTGTCACCTATGACTCTTAAAGCTCTCATTCAAGACCTATAACAATCTGGGATCCTAGCTCTAACAGGCCAAAATCTTTCTGGTTTCCTCATCTATTAAGTTGTTGTGTAATTTCTTTTTTTTTCCTGCTCAAAATTACAATTTTAAACCTTTCCTGGTGTCTGTCCCCTAACCAGATAAAAATTTATTTGTACCTATTATGGATGGCACTGATTTCCTCACCCAGTCACTTAGTATCCACCCCAGGTCAGTTATATTGGGGAAGAGGAGGTAACCTGATCAACAGGACCGGCATGGCCCCTGCTCCCAAGAGCAACACTGCTGGTGTGTATATGTGGTCAACACCTTCATAGACAAGTTCCTTAAGAACAGAAGCCAGCTGTATATTCTCAGCAGGGCTTTGCACAGAGTAGGTACAAAGGAAAATTTACCAAAAGTATGAGCAGCCCTGGTGCCCCTGAACATTACCTGCCCCATAGGCAGGTGGTGCCTCTCCCACACATCACCTGCCTTGTGGCTGGAGTTGGCGGGGGGAAGAGTTAGGATTCTAAAACAAAGGGAAAACAAACTTATGTACAGGACAGTCCTTTTAAAATCAGTGGACTGAGATTTTGCATAGGAGTGCTTTTCACTTCAGATAGGGGATTCAAGTTTATTTGTTTTTCTTCTTTTGCTTAAGTAAAGCCAGATGCTCTGCAAGGTATGAATCATGTGGAAGGCTTTCAAAGATGGTGAGGACAAATGATCATTTTGGTCAGATCACTAAAATACTCAAAGAATGCTTATATTAAAACATCAGGAATGCAAACATGCTGAAAAATAAAAAAGTACCCTTATGGGAAAAACATTCTAAAAATGGCAACGTGGGCAAAGTAGTCAGGTTCTGCAATAGACTATTGGGTCTGTGGCTTCTCATCAGAAGTTTTCTTCCCACAAGCACTTTTCAAAAACCAAGAACAACATGATTCCTAGAACGGCAGAGTTGAGTATTATTCAGTAAGAGTCTTGGAGCATGTACGTTGGTTTCGCTGATCCTTCCTGATAGTCATCTTGGAAACTTTTCTTATGAGTGTGCATTTGGCCTGTGAAGACACTCAGTTTGGGGCTGGTACTTTTGAGATTCCATTTTCCTTTTTTCTTCTTTTTTTGTCATGCTTGGGATGAAACCCAGAGCCTCGTGTATGGCTGGTAGGCGCTTGACCACTGAGCTGTAGCCCCAGCCCTAAGATTCCATTTTCGGAGACACTGACTCTGCCGGGCTGTGATGGCTGCCGAGATGAGGTTGGTCAGCAAATAAAACCACAGTGTAGGCTTTAGCAGAGGTGGATCCCTGAGGAATAATGTAAGCCACAGGGTCATCGGGAACACCAACACTTTTTAGGGTTAGAAGGAAGACATAAGAAGATACAATTGGTTGCTGCAATACACAAAAGTTTATTTTTTAATTTTTTTCTTCTTTTTTGGAGGCAAAATAAAATAGAACTGAACATCAATGAATTTTGTACAACAAAAACAGCCTTTAATATGGAACAGACAGTCCATGAACATTTTAAAATCTCGGAATGGCTTCCCCTTTTCAGAGTCATGCTTTCTTGCAGTCCACGAAGAGTTGGCACGGAAGAGATTGCGGCAGCCAGCTGGGTGAGCGGAGTGGAGGGCGGGCAGCTCCCCTCAGATCCGCGTCAGCTGGTGCCATAGACTGGACGGGAGGATGCTCTCCACTTTCTCCATGACAAAGTTTAACGGGGCAAACAAAGTGCTGAGGAACTGCAAAGAAACCAGAAAGACAGAGAAGTCAGGAGAGACCTTTTCAAGATTCTAAAATACGCCTCTCTAACCCACGCTTGTGTCTCAAGCTGTTTCTCTATGACATTCTCTCAAGGCTATGGTCTTCCTCATGTCTATAGGAACTGTTGGGGGACAGTCCATGCTGCCTCCCAGCCCTGCCACAGGCTGTTAGATAAGGGGGAGTGTCTGCTGACAGCCTCCCTCAGGCTGACAGCTGCAGCGGTTCCCAGGGTCCTAGCAGTCTTGGGGACCTGTTGGCTACCTGTGCCGATGAGGAAATGTCATTGAGGAGGATGACAGATGGGTAGCAAGGGGGCGGAAGGGTTAGACAATGGTGACAACTGAGACCACCTGCGTGTTTAGCTGGGCACAGAACTCACTTTAAACAGAAAAGGCAGTGAAGAGTCAAATGTGCTATATGTGGACTGCTTTGGGATCCTGTTTTCTTCCAAACACCTGTGCAGCCTGGGCTTATTTCTAAATGACCTGCTTGGTGGTATGTGTCACAGGAGCCTCAGGGCAGGCAGCAAACTAGCTGTTTCAGGGAGGACCTGGCCCTGTGGAAGGGGCTACTGAGTGGACTTGTGGGAACTCTCATTTGATTGCTGAATTCCTTTCTGCTTTTCATGTGGAGAATAATGCTCATTAGATATGCCTTTTGAAAAAGCCAAGAGCTTCACCCAAGACTCACTGGTCATGATGTCAAATGCATTCTGATTATGTTCTTGTGAAGAACCGGCTTCAGTCCACAAGCTATTTAGAACTGACAGAGGAGCTGCTGTCCTGCCTGAGGGAGAAAGGACATGGGCATGTGGATAGTTTCCTTGTCCTCTGTGCAGAACCAAGGCATTGTCTTGCTAGGGTTCAAATCCTGGTGCTTTCACTGTGTAGTCCTTTGTCCTAATCCCTTCTTCATGGCACAGCACTGTCTGGACCATGAAGAATTTCCCACAGAAGTGTAGTTTAGGTGAGTCTCCATGCAGATGGGGAGCATAGCTCCAAGGGCAAATGAAATCAGGAGACAGTGCAGGCTCCTCACTGCTCATACACTCTATGGGTTGTGGGTCTTCAAAAAGAGGTATGGTGAGCAAGAGCCCCAGATTCACTGACCTCTAAATATTCCCTTTGTGTGTGTTTTAAGGATCATTAGGACACACACTGGGAAAGCCTGTAACACATAGCTAGATCATCAAGTTTGAGATTTATGTAAAGGAAACTCGAGATAGTTTCTCTAATCTGTCTTTTACATCAGTTAAATATATTTGCTCAGTAAGGCGCTTAAGAGCCATATAAAGAAGTCTAGGACAAAACTCCCTCCTGTAGGAGGCTCAAAGCTCAGTAGCAGAAGAAGCAAGGCCATTGATTCAGACAGAGCAAAGTAATAAACAAATAGGCCATGATAACAATCAGGACAGAAGCCCAAAGAATGTACCAGGAGGGCTCAGAAAAGGGAGAGAAGCCATTTGCTTAAAAAGGTCAAGAAAAGCTTAGAAAAGTGAGGCACTGGACACAGATTCCAATGGATGGCTGCAATATCAAGATAGCAATGGAGGATGGATGGTAAGTATAGAAATATAAGCAGAATGGGCTCTCCACGCTCAATAAACTGCCCGTACAGAAATGAGATAGCAACAGGTAGGGCCAGAAGATAGTAAATAGTTCTGCTTCATTGCAATGGTTAGAGGTAGAATTTGAAAGTAACCAGAAGGGGAAATGCTGGCCCTGTGTGCCAGGATGGATGCACAGTTGAGAAATCGGCAGCCACATGGGTGCTTGTTCAAAGGTGATATTTTTTTTTGGCAAATGGGTATTATATTCACAGCAGTTTTTGATAAACTGAAATTACCCTTTGCTGAGCATACCGAACCAGGATGGACCACCATTCCTTTTCAGATCAGAGCTGGTCTGTATGCCACCAGGAATGCAACTGGAAGACCTCGTGGGAAACCCCAGGCCCAGGAATGAATAATTACTGCTGAGCTGCCTCTGAAAGCTTTTGCAAGATCCTGCTTATGAGGAGATAATATGGAGCTAGCCTGCTAATTGCACTAAGCAATTAAATGTTATAAAATTCTATACATATAATTGTATATGTATATGTGATAAGCACACATAATCAGGGACCTTTAAGGCCCCATAAGCCACAGAATTTGCCTGTAATACTCAACTCCAAAAAGCAGAGCTAAGTGCTAAAGTGGTCTGGATAAACTAGTGATTCTGATGGGTGTTGGAAGATGGGCCTCAATAAATATGCTAGTGGCTATCATAAACCAGATGAGAACTGTTGAAGATGGGCTGAAGTAGGGAAGGAAGTGCTGTGCATTAGGTTGTGCTCATGCAGTTACAGGAAAGGCATTCCCCAAAATCTGGACCTGGGGCAATTCCACATCCTAAAGTGCGGAGGCCTCAGGGTGTCTCAACCTAGGATGCAGAAGGAAGGTAGAGGATGTCACTAAAAGACACACTGGGTTTCTTGGTTGGTTGTTTTGTTTTGGGCACTGATCTGACTTGGATCATAAGAACAAAAGTGAGGCCTCTGAAAATCAAGAGGAGAGCTTTGCTCTGTTTAATGTCCTCATCTGCCTCCTCTTCCCCACTGCACAGCGAGACACAATGGTCCCTCCCTTCTTTCCTGGATCACATCTGCCCTCTCACCAATGTTCCATGAGGGAACAACACTCCAATGCCTGCAGTGTGGTCAATGATCTGCTTCTCTCCCTCACATCTAGAATGTTCCATCCTTGAGACAAGTAAGAATGGCTTCCTCAAACTTTTCCCTAGAGTCTAATCTAGTCACTTGCAGAGCCCCAGGTGACATGTGCTCCCCTTATTCCTAAGCCACCTTCCTTCTTAGTACCCCTCCCCACCTCCTCCTGCCTGTTCCACCCCCACAAGGAAGAAGCAAGTGGATGGCATCTGAAGTCACTGGGCCCATTCACTGCAGTAACAGATTAAGGTCAGTGAGTTTCATCTGGAGGTGTTAAAAAGTTTGGAGGAGCATGCCTTGCTCTTCAGGCCGCCTTGAAAACTCAGTTGTATTTCTTTAGATGTTTGAAAATTAATCAATACTTTTTGGCTGAAGACCCAATTAATGCACAAAGTGAAGCAGGGTTTTCACTTTTTGACCTAGGGGGCAATTTATTGACTAAAAAGTCTGAATGAGCAAAACCAGGCAACCTGGAACAGCCCATTTATCTCAATGTCCCAAATTTTTATTCAGAAGGCAGGAACTATACAGTCAAAATTTTAACCAAAAAGCACCATAATTCAATCAGTTTCCTGTGGTGAGAAAAAGCAAGTGAACTAATAAAAAAGCGAGAGTGACACTTCAATCGCCTGATCCTCCTCTTCCTGAAACACCCTTACTTAGAAGAGGGTCACGGCTCCTGACTGCTGGGTTCACAGCAGAAACACCTCTGCTTATCTGAATAGGTTCCAGGTGCCCTGTCGCAAGCAGACAATTGACATCTCACTATAATCAATATCAGACTTCAAAGAGGTCAGGGCCCATGAGTGAGGATGAGGCTGAAGTCAGAGGCTCCGTCTCAGGGAAGGAGAGAGACCAGAGGAAAGACAGGCCCTTGAGAGCAGAAGGGGTCAGAATGCTGACCTTCCCACATTCTTGGAGGAGCCGGCCTGCAATGATAACTTATTTATATGAGCAACCTTATCTTGGGAACCAAACATTCTAGGAAGAGTTAGCTCTAAGTCACTGAGGTAGATTAGATTAGGGCCAAGCCAGCCACTGCTTCTCCTCTCACTCTGTTCCAGGGCTCGGCTGCTGTGGCTGCAGCTTCCTCACTGGCTGCCGGCAGTGTGTAAACACCCTGGAGTTCCCACGCTGGGCGGCCTGTGGGGTGGCCCGGCATGATCTCCACATCTACTAAAAGTCATCATACCAGGGGCATTATCTCAGGAGAGCACTGAGAAAGTCACTTTCACAAGCTGCAAATGGTTGCAGGCAGCCGATGGGGCAGCTGTGATAACCTGTGGGGTGGGGGCAGGGGTGAAGGGAGGGGGCTGAGAGAGGCAGGAGGCTGAAGATGTGGAGAAGACTCTGGGGGGAGGGGGAGATGGGGCTCCTCTCTGTCAGGCTGTGCATCTTCTTTCCCTACCCAGCCTCTCCTCAGATGGTTTAGAAACTGCTAGACCTCAGTGAAGGGCACGATGGATGTGGTCCTCCAAGCAGAGATTTAAAAAGCAAGCTTATGAAAACTACATTTGAACATTATGGGTAGCTGACCAAACTACCACACCATGGTGGAGTACAAAGCATGAAGATCTAAAGGAACATGTCTATTTTATTCAATCACTTGATCCTAAGCTCAAACCCAAAACTTTGTAGATGCAAATGGGCTCTTGTCGAACATCCTCAGTGAACTCAGCTCCCAACCTTCTACATGGACAGTCGTATGACCTTTCTACAGACCATCCAGTCATATTCTGTTTGCCCTTCCTCACCTCCCAATCCCCTTGCTGGTTAAAATAGTTCAAGCAATTCGTCTTCATTCAACACTGTGGTTCCCACCCCTGGTTGAACATCTAAGCCACCCAGGGACACAGGACAACTCAGATGTCTATGCTGCACCTGGTCAATTAGGAAGGAGTCCCATGGAACCCCTAGGACTGGGCGTGGCGGGCATCAATAATTTTTAACCTTCCTTAATGATTCCAAGGTACACCCAGGCTAAAACCACTGATTCCTGGAAAGTTTTTGCATGAACAGCCGTGACAGCCCACTGTGTGGCTTCATACGGCTGATCAGAGGTTCAGTTTTCATGAGACCAGAGTCCATGTAAGGAAATATGGTCCCAACCTCCATCCTCAGAGAGTGGTGGGGTCTCTGTTAAAAATACAGACTCCTGGGTGT
This sequence comes from Pedetes capensis, assembly GCA_007922755.1. NCBI lineage: Eukaryota > Metazoa > Chordata > Mammalia > Rodentia > Pedetidae > Pedetes > Pedetes capensis. Next base: position 112,956 of record VMDO01001752.1, read on the forward strand.
TAAAATCAAGATTGTGAATTTTGGTGTTACAGCCAGGTGCACTGAGAATCTCTGTACTGATCCAAAACTCCAAGTGCTATTAGCTTAGTGATGATTAGAAATGTTGAAGGGAGAAGCATAAAAGGAGAAACAGTGGTTGTCTGATGCTATAAATATATTCTGATTTTATATTTCACTAAATTATACTCTAATCTCAGAGTTTGGGCAACTACTTTTCCTCAATGGGTGGCCATGGAGAAGAAAATAATGAAGACTGTAGCTCCATAAATGAATGAACATCCAAGTGACAACTTGGCTTAAACTGGGTGTAGACAATGCATCATGTAAAGAAGACTTAAGGGAATTTCAACTGTCCTACCTGCAGGAAAGAGGAGGCAGGCAGAGTTTAACAGTGGCCAGGAAGAGACGAGCTATCTTAACAGTTTGCAAGAGGAAGTAGATGTTAGGGGTACTCTCAGAGGATGGAATAGCAATAAGAAGCAGAAGTGAAAGGAAGGCAGACTTGAGTAGTATAACAAGGAAATGGGCTTGACTTTAAGCGGGTGAACTCCAAGGCCAACAACGTTCAAGGTGAGTCTATATGACCTCTGCTCAGGGTTATTGTTGAAGGCACTTTGTTTAAGGTCCCTTTAAACTCTAACAGTTTATGATTATAAGTATAAAAGGTGGGAAGAAATGCTAAGCGGTGTCTGATTTTTACATTGATTCTTTCTTCAGAGACCACTACCATTTATTCATTTGATAATCATTTATTGAAAACCTACTATGTGCAAGGCACTATGCAAAGCTTTGGGGATACAGAGATGAGGAAGAAACAGTTCTGCTCTCAAGGAGCGCACATTCTAAAGGGGGGCAGACAATTCTCCAATAATTATGTAGAACAATAAACGTGATAATATAGGTATTCATGGAACTCAGTGGGATCATGGAGGAGAGATATCTCCCTCAGCTTAGGAAAAACTTAAAGCTGAGTAGGAAAGAATGAAGAGGCAATTAGTAGAGTGGATAAGTGGGGTGGTGATGGTGAAGGGTATTCCATGCACAGCAAAGAGTACGTGCAAAGGCACTGAGGTGTGCAAGCCTAGTACATCTGGGCACGGTGAGTAATTCACTATGGTTGAACAACAGGGTTTGTGAAAGAGTTGGGAGAGATGAGGCCAAAGAGGCAAGCAAGAGCCAGACAATCAAAGGCCCTGTATGTCATGCTAAAGATCTGGGTCTTTCTCCTGAAGTAGGTAGGAAAGCACTGAAGAAATTCAAGCAGAGACGTGTCATGCTTAGATTGGCAATTTAGAAAGATCATTCTGCGTCAGTATAAAAGAAAGATTGACAGAGGGTAAAACTGGAAGCAAGTCCAGTGAAGAAAACTACAGAAGTCCAGGCAAGAAATAACAAGGACCTAAACTACAAGAAAGGCTGTGAGAAAAGGAAGGGAATGGAAGGTGAGTCAGATTTATTGAACACCTAGGCACTGGGGAGGATAGGACCAGAAGAATGAAGGCTAAGCCAGACAGGACACCAGGAGGAAGGAGAGAGGGGAGACACTGTGAGGGCCTGGGTATCTGGAGGGTTGGCAGGGCTACTGTGAAGGTCAGGAGGGCAACGGGAGGAACAGCTGGGTGGTGGGGGAAGAAGAGTGATGAGTTCAGTTTTGGAAATGTTGAAATTGAGGTGCCGGTGGGGTTTCCAGGTCATCTTCAACACGCATGAAAATACTCTTGCAATTCCAATCCCTGAACTCTGCCGAGCAGAAAATGTCAATCATCTGGAAAGGCATTAACCCAGCCAAGTTAGAAATTGTCCTTGCTGATTCCACTTGCCTTGAAATCTGAATGGAGTGCCAGGGAAATATGTGATGCTCTTTCCCTTACTCCTTCTGTCGGACACCCAGCTGTGGCAAAATCAGGACACTCACGCTTGCTGCCTGAGCTAGCTGAAATGTTGTTTTCCACAGGGGGACAATGGCTTTTGGCTGTCACTGCGATGGCTTTTCTTATTAGAGCTCTCCTGCACCACCCTCCTTCCAGGCTCTTCATGGATTTTCCTATTTCTAGACGTCATGCCAGTACACTTAATACTGTAAGTTTTCACACCCTCTCAAAGTTCATTTCTCAAAGAAGCCAAGGGTTTGTAGCCATTTAAAAATTATTTAAATAATCTTTGGAAATGTAAATCTCATCCCTCATGAAGGAAAGACCCACCAATTCCAAAGCTTAGAAATCATGTCATTTGATATACACAAAACTGAATAATTTCTCAACCATTTCTCATTTGCTAGGATTCCCTAAATTATTTCATCCTTTTGGATGTCCTGCACTTTTTGGAAATTGCTGAGAACTTGTTTTGGGAGATGAGGCAAGGCAGGCATTAACAACCTGTACTTTCTCATTTCACTTTTAACTCTTCGATTCCACTGATGATAATGAAAATTAAACAGTAAGTGAATGATCTCTGCAGGCTTGTAACCAAGTGTGAATAACAATCCCCTGCTTCTCTTATGCTGCATCCCTTCGCTTTCCCTGTCCATTCCCTGAGGCCTCCTCTTGGCAAACACTCACGGCTTTTGCGAAGACCCCCATTAGTTCCGGGAACTGATGTGTCAGGAGAGCCAGCATGGCTGTGAAGGAACACAGTCCAGCAGTAAAGAGAATAAAGAAGGGAAGCTCCTTCTTTGGGTAAACTGAGACTTCATGGAAAGCTGTGGGAAAGACCAAAAGGGAAATGTTAGGGCTGAAGTGAAAAGCATCTTGGGAAATTTCTAAATGGTGAGACTGACTCCTTAAAGCTTTGGCTAAATCCTGTGGGAAATGGCACAGGCAGGACACTTGGCAAACCGTAGCCCCTACCTGACTCAGCCTCTGGCTGCCTAAGGCTACGTTCAACCTCCAGTGCTCCAGCTGGAGGCATGGCAGGGTTAATCTGGAGATGTTGCACATTCATGAACACCATTTATGTCTACCATACAGTATTCCCTTTTCAAAAGGGAACACAAATAAAATAACAACACTTTATTCAAATTCCAACACATATGTCCATAGTATAAAACCCGGAAAATCAAAAATCCAGGCTACTCCCTTAAAACATTCTTCTGTCTACATTTTCACCTACTTGTATTTTTAAAAAGTCATCATAAGGACACACTATCAGTTTACCTTATGCTTTTTCCTGGCACACTGTAAGTATGTCAGTGAAGGGAGTACCCCGACAGACATTCAGTAAGGACCTCACATGCTGGCCTAGTCAACCTGCCAGAGGAGAGGGTCGAGGCTGCTAGGGTTAAATGTCATAACTAGAGAAGACTCTGGTTGATAAATATACTCACAACAATTACTGGAAAAAATAAAAAGAATAAAACTGGTACTCTTTAGCATATCTATAATAACTTTTAAACTCCAAACTCTGTGTTTAGGGAAAACCAAAAAGCTGTGGTACAAAAGCCAAATGAATGGACTCTTCCATTCTGCTCATTATGTGGCTACGTATGTGACTGCGTGGCGTGATCAGGTGCTCACCTGGTAGGGGCTAAGTGCACAGAGAAGGAAGAATTCACTGCCCAGGACCCTGGTGGAGGGGCCTGAGAAACTACAGGGGGGCAATACTGCCCCTTGAACCAAGGGGATCTGAGTAGTACATTCCCGTCAGAAATACAAGCTCTGAAGGCCTTTCCATGACCAATAAGCTCATGTTATGTAGAACCCCAATCCACACTGCTAAAAACTGAGTGCAGAAAGGATTAGGGAGGCACAAAGCACAGACAAGCATGCCTACCTACAGCTTGGAAATCCACCTGCTAGGACTCAAACCCAGGGTGGAGGTGCATTTAGAACCTAAAGTGTATTTTCAATGTGCAAAATATGGCTAGCATGTAAAACAACCAACCCTCCTTATATCCTCACCCTCCAAACCCAACCCAAAAAAGATTTTGGAGGGAGATCAAACTTGGATCATGGCATTCAATTAAATAAATGTGAGCCATAATTTTCTATTTCAGGCTTATAAAGATTATCCCTATAAAGTTTCTTTTAAGAACTGTAATCTTGTTCTAATAGCTAACCTATCCCCATGGAAACTTAATTGGAGTCAATTAAAACATCTAAAAACATTGTACTTTTCAGAAAACTTCTTTACCAGAAAACCGAAACTTCAAGAAGGATCTCCCTGAAGAGGGAGTCAAAACGTAAACTATGGACCCACACAAGGATTTCTAAAATCAAATCTAATGTCACACAAGGCATCAGACCCTTTTCATAACAAAACTCAGACAATAAGGAACACGTCACTGAGATCTCCCAGCTCCATAAGTAACAAATCTCACATTGGTAGGGGTTGGGCTAGCAAGGAAACAAGTGAAGTTCCTCCTGCTACCTCAATGTGACAACAGCAATTCAGCCTTGTACCCACCATGTTGGAGATTTGCCTGTCTACAGCCTACCTACAGCCTGGAAAGTCCACCTGCTAGGACTCAAACCCAGGGTGGAGGTGCATTCAGAGCCTAAAGTGTATTTTCAATGTGCAAAATACAGCTAGCATGTAAAACAACCAACCCTCTTCATATCCTCACCCTCCAAACCCAACCCAAAAAAGATTTTGGAGGGAGATCAAACTTGGATCTCCCTCCAAAATGGCTGGCGCAATAAGGCTGGCATCTGAAAGGCACCCAGGACTCCAAAGTTACACGATTTCTCTGGGCAGTACTCATACATGTTATAGCCATGAGATATTGAGATAACTGAGGCTGGTAAAAGGGAGAGAGTAGCAAGAGAGGGACAGGGAAGAGAGAAGAGCCAAAATTTAGAGCTTATATCTTACAAAAATATGTCCTAAGTCAGGGCCACATGAAGAGCCTGGACGTGATCCTTGTGCACAGTATGATTTGATAATAACTATTTAGCCTGAGTTGTCAAAACAATGTTGTATTACCGTAAACCAAAATAATACTTTCCATATGTGGTATGGCCATTAGGCTGCTGGCTTGTAAGGCACTCGAGGGCAGGGATTTCCTTCTGTGTGCTGTTACATAGTGCTGAGGCTGCACGTGTGCTTTGCACATGACAGCCAACTCACTACGTGCAGCCCACGCGATGCTCGCAGGGAACCCTCTGGCCAAGAGCATTGCATCACCACAGACAGCACACTGCCCTGCCCCACCACTCCGCCTCTGGTGGTGATGCCAGCATCTTGGTGCTGCCCTCCCACCCATGACTCATCTGCAGCTCCTCTGAAGTCAGCACTTCCTCTGCAAACTCCAGCCTGTGGAGACCACCTCCGGCCTGCTGGAGAGCCTGGGCAGTTCCCTCCATGATGGACCAGCCCAGCGGGTACCACCCCCACACTAGGGCTCTCTGTGCTCAGGCCAGTCTGTGCACGATGCCTCTTCTGCATTTCAGTCCTTTGGCATCTTTCCCTTTGATGAATGTGAGAGGCTTGGAGGAGCCCCACTCACATAACTCATTTTAATACATATGCTATCAAACAAGGCCAGGGGTTGGGAGAAAAGCAATAAAAGACAAAGAACATTATAAACATTTATCATTCCAACCTTTTCCCATCCCCACCTTTAGTCACGCCACCCTCCCTGGCTGAAGAGAGGACCGCAGAGAGGCAAAACTTACAGGGAAGCAGCTCACGGTCTGCTGTTTCCGTGCAGATTGGGTACGGGTAAAATAGGTGCCCCTTTTCCAGGGGGTAAGGGATCATCCGAAAAGCTAAAAAGGAGAGACAATATATGAGGCTTAATGCTTGTCTCATAACTTCCCAACTTCAAAAGGGGACTTTTGAGCATTTGTCTAACAGGGAACACTCCTGTAAGGAAGGCAAGATTTACCCAACCTGAGTCACATGCCAGATGAAATGTCAGAGACATATTATGATGTATTGCTCACACATTAATCTCACACTATATATTCCGGGCAAATCTCACAAAACTGGGTGGGAATAGAGGTGTAGAGGGGTAGGGAAGCCATCAGTATCAATGCCTAAGGTTTCATCATCTATAAAACATTAGAAAAATGTTATAAGCACTAATTCAATATAGCTCAGCCAGTGGTAATAACACAAACCTGGATTGGAATGCTTCCCCAAGAAGCAAATGTAGATTGACTTGTTGGAGCTTGTTACAGATGTACAAATATGAAAGGGATTCTACCATGTGTATTTAAAAAATATGTCTAAGTGGATTAGAATTCCAGCCAGGATGGATAAAAACAAAAATCTAAAAACACGACTTGAGTGCTATTTCTAAACTTTATGAAACTTTTAAATCTTCAATATCGTGGGAAAAAATAGATTGGAGAGATTGATTATCTGTATTTTGATGATGTCAGGCCGACTAAATCCTGCCTTTGTGGCATCAGATAACATCAGGGCTCACACTGAATTATGGCTTTCCAATCAATCTATCCTTCCCCATTATCAAGGGTGTTATTTTCCCTGTTACAATGTCCCTGTTACAATGTCATCAGCATGTCAGTCTCACTGTTCCTATGAACAGTGCTCATGGAGGTAATTTTTCTCCAACAGATGTCCCTTAACTGCAGCACATTGTAGACACAGAACATAAAAGCTAAACCCTGCACTGGGAACATGAGATAACAATCCCTGCCTGCGTGTGTGTCAATGAGGGATGGTGGCAACATGCAGCAACATTTTTCAGTTCTAAATGCTAGATTTCAAGGAATCGCAGCTATGTCCTCAGCTATGTAATTACCAAAGCCTCCTCAAAATGCTGTCAATGTACATATTTATCTTTTGCATACTTATTTCAAACAGGAATCAGAAACAAAGAATGTTCTCCCTCAAAAGAAATGACAAGGTCCCATTGTAACCAGCATCAGTGCACATATGGTATTTATTCTGGTGTCTGAATATTATTTAAAAGTAAAAAGATTATGTATGTGCTTCCAGCATTTGGAATGCAGTCAATCTGCACCACAGTGGTATCACTCTGAGGTTACAGCACATTGCCACGGAGAATATAAATCACTATAAATGTGGGATTACAGCAGAGCCAGTTTGCTGGCAGTTTGCTGAGGTAAAAATGTTATCAATTTTCCTCTTGTAATAGAAACCTCTTAAACAGAGATTAAAACATTAAAAACACCCAGACTTTAAGTCTTCTTAAAATGAAAATCTCACCCTAGTTTAATCAAACCTTTTCTTTCATGCAAACAAAGGTGACTTTTGCCCGTCAGCATAGCAAGAAAGAAGTTCCTTCTCAGGCTATTAACACAGACGACGCAGAAGGAGCCAACCTCTCTTTCAGTAGAACCAGACTTTCAAGAGAATGAAAGCAAAAAAGCAAATAAAACAAAGCAAAACAAACCTTTTGGTGATTTTATAACATACTCTAAAATCTCTTCTGGGAAGTGCTGATTTAAACTACGACAGAATTTTAATACCTTTTTTAATAAATAATGGCTTCTCTGAAAGCATCTGAAAAATGTGGAAAAACCTTTATGGATATAGGGGTTTCTTTTTTCTTTCTTTCTTTCTTTTTTTCTTTAAATCCAGATTCTCCATGTGTAACCAGGCTGCTATAATTAAAGAATTCGTTCAGGTTCATATGATATCAATAAACTTTCCATTTTCAAAGTGGCTGTAAATTTGAATGTTAAATTTTATTCAAAATTGAAGTCAGTTTGCACATCAGGGAACAATTTTTTAAATGAAATATAGGTGTGCAAGATCTTGAGTATGTTCAGCCATAGACATCTAATGGTTGCTTGGTGTCGTTTCAGTCAAATACTAAGTTATCTTCCCCTGTCTCTGGCATGGAGATAGAATTCTGTGCATCAATCTACTCTTCTTCTATTTGGTTCTTATCTTCTATGGCAAAGGTGGAAATATTGATTATATAGAATTAAAAAGAATACATATCCATATATGTATATATGCACACATATGTTGTTGTTTGGTGCCATGGAGTTGGGGCTGATTCACAGCGACCCTATTATAAAACAGAATGAAATACTCTCTGATACTGTGTCATGCTTAGGACTATGTCAGTGCTTCTTTGCTATTTATAGGGTTTCCAATAGCAGATTGTTTGGGGAGTGGATTACCAGGTCCTTCTCCCTAGCCTGTAGCAGCTGATATTCCCAGGTAGTCTCCCATCCAAAGACTAACCAGGCTGACCCTACTTAGCTTCCAAGATCAGATGGGATCAGATGGTAGGGTGCTATGGCTGCAGACATGCACACATATACACACATGTATATGTGTGTGCATATATGTACACACACACACACACACACACACTCTTCCTGCATTGCTCTCCCACACCATGATTGTAAGATATTTATGGTATTCTTATGATCTCCCTTTCTCCTGTCAGTTGTCATTTACACTGAGTTCATAAAAATAATAGTAAGGCTTTTGGCTTTTCTAAACAAAAGCAAATACAATTTCTCTTACAAGTCTATCTTTCTCCCACCCTGCTGTGTAAGGTCCAACCAAATGTGAGATAAGAAAGGGAGGTTCTGAGACAGTGGGAAGACCCTTGCGAAAGCAGGGCCAGCTCCATCTTCCACTTCCTGGTCCCTTCTACTGCAGGGCCAGGCAGTGGCTTCATGAGAGCCAGGTGGCTTCAGCCAAACGTCCAGAGATTTTGCAAGTGTAAATATTCAGAACACTGATTTGGCAGTGCAAATAGAAATAACAAAGGTTATTTGAGCATACCTATTTTATAAATAACTACAGACCTCCTAAAAATCTTTGAGAGACACATTTCAGAGATATTAAAAATGTACATGTATTTGGTTCAAAGCAAAGCAAGAAATGTCAACTACTCAGAGGTAGTATGTGGCCTATAAATGACATTTCTGCTTTTTCCTTGGAGTGCTGCCCCCCTCCTCCACCTTGATGTCATTCGTGCCTTTGGGAAAGGGCCAAAGTACTGAGATTTAGTTAAGGAAGACACCATACTCTCCACCATCAAGTCCGAGGCAGGACCCTGCCTTCTTCCATCCTGAACCAGATCACCTTCCCAGGCTGTAAGCCTCTGGGGGCTGTCCCCCCATCAGAGGCTCTCCACGAGCAGCCACAACAGAAACAACACACCCAAGAAATGGACAGAGGGATGGATATGTGAGCATAGGGATGCCTCTCAGCTTCTCCGTTATATAGACAGGGACAGAAGGTACTTCTTGATATTCTATGTGGCATTCTCTCTCTCTCCCTCCCTCTCTCTCTCTCCCCTTTCTATCTCTATTTTCTCTTTTTGTGGTACTTGGGGGCTGAACCCAGGGCTTCACACATACTTTGCAAGTGCTCTACCATTGGGCTGCATCCCCAGCCCATTTTTAATTTTTTAAATTTAGAGTCAGGGTCCTGCTATGTTATGCGAGCTGCCTCTAGCCTCGAACCTAGGACCCTCCTGTCTCCACCTCCCAAGTTGCTGGGATTACATGCATGTGCCACCGTGTCTGGAACTTCATTCTAATTTTGAAGAAGAAGAAATTCTAGGGTTTTAAGGTGGACTTGCCTGCAGCCCTAGCCCTGTGGCATCTGATCCTGTCAGATCTCAGAAGCTAAGCAGGGTCGGGCCTGGTTAGTACTTGGATGGGAGACCGCCAGGGAACACCAGATACTGTAGGCTTGGGAGAAGGACCCGGCAACCCCCTCCCAAAAATCGATCAGCCATTGAAAACCCCATGAACAGCAGAGAAGGACTGACAATAGTGTTTCACCTGTTGTACATAGGGTCACTATGAGTCAGATACCGGCTCGACGGCACCTAACAACAACAACAACAAGGTGGACTTACTGACTTGTTAGTGACCCTTAACATGTTAACTCTGTCTTCCTTCTGTTATAATAGTACCACTTGTATTCACATTATCTACTTATTTGTACACACACATAAGTAGATATATTTCCCTGTATTTGAACACATGAAAACAAACTTATATACATGTATGTGGGTATGTATGTATGTATGCAAACACACATATGTGCACACAAATGTCTCTCACAAAGTGTTTCAGAGCCTTTTTTTTAAATTATGATAGTCCCTGGGACAAAGAAGGGACTTAATAAATGTTTGTTGGACAAAGGAATAAATAAATTAATACATAGTCAGTACAACATAGAATTTTCCCCTTAAAAACTCTAATAAAGTCAGATGAATAGCCTGTACCTGCCTTTAGTCCCACCTACTGTGGAGGCAGAAGCAGGAGGACTGCTTGAGCCCAGGCTCTTGGGGCCAGCCTGGGCAACATAAGAAGATTCTGTCTCTTAAGAAAATCAAAACCAAGCAAGTAAGCAAACACTGTATCCGAATTACAGTCAGTTACCAAGACTGAGTCTATAGCCATACTACCCTGGAGTCCAGTCTCAGATCTTGGAAGCTAAGTAGGGTGGGGCCTGGTTAGTACTGGGATAGGAAACTGTCTAGGAACACCAGGTGCTATAAGCTTGGGAGAAGGACTCAACAGCCCATTCCCAAAACAATCAGCCATTAAAAACCCTATGAATAGCAGAGAAGCACTGACAATTGTGCTAGGCATGGCACAGCATCGGGTAGTGTTTCATTGTGTTGTACACAGAGTCGCTATGAGTCAGAACCGACTGGCACCTAACAACAACAACCAAGACTGATACATTTAGGATCAAGCTGGATCTATCGGGCAGAAGGTAGGGAAGCAACACCATGCACTACCTGAAGATTGGCTGCCAGGGTAAGTCAGTTGTCACCAGGGATGCTATCTGATCACTGCTTTGCCCAAAATTATAAAATTCAGTCTTGGATCTGCTGGGGGGCAGGGCAGGGTGAGCTCTTCCTTTAGTAGTCCAAAAGGTGCCAGCTTTATGGAGGAAAGGTTTGGCTAGAGGAAATGCCCTAAAAACCACTTCTTACAGTGAGCAGCATTTGCCATTAGGTTCAAAGAGAATAAATTAGAATCACAATCTCATCCTAGCCTTCAACAATGGGCCATTTTCCCTTCTCAAAGGAAATACTCTGCCTTAGTCCCCCTAAAAAACACTACCTTCAAATCTTATACATTATTTAGTGGATTCTTTAGGGAAAAAAAACTCTAGAAAGAAAATAAAGAGACTTTCTTGGTTAAGTAGGGGAAAAAAAAGAAAGAAAGAAAGAAAGAAAGAAAGAAAGAAAGAAAGAAACAAAGAAAGGCTAAGTGATTTACCCCATGGCACACTAGTCTTCTGATATATAGAACTATAAAATTAAAGTTCACATTTGTGGTCAGCAAACAATTCTGCTTTATAAAATAAACAGAGCTAAAATAGAGCCTTGAAAAGATCAAGGTGGGAGTGGATCAGGACACATACTATTTGATATAGGTAAAACAGAAGACATGCCATTTAAAACAGGGCCCCAGAAAGTGCAATACCATTGTAAGAAAGACCCAGGTGAAACAAGCCCTTTCTTTCATTCATATATGTTTTTTATTTTCCACTCATATTCATAGTGGTGCGTGTGTATGAGGATAGCCAGAGACTGCAGTGTTTAAAATAAGCATAATTCAGGTAAGGTGGCAGCTGTGCAATAATCCAAGATATGTCTTATAAAATCTTGTAAATTAAAACTTTTCCCTTTCCTTAATTATCTTGACTTTGAGGAACATATTGTGTAATTTCAGGGGCTGGGACAGGGATGAATCAAACATTTTGGAAATCTTTGAAATGCTGATGTATTTGTGGTTAAGGATTCTGTTTTTTTTCCTTTAACTACCATATGTTTCAAACCCAAACAATCTCTGCTATGTATCAGCTGGATTTTGGGGTTTTATCAAAAATGGGAGATTTTTTCAGCTTGATTGATAGAAAACTCACTTCACAAGATGACTAATGCTAAAACATAATAAGTTTATTAAAAAGAAAGGAAAAAAGCAAGCACATCTACCTCTACCTTCTAACCAACACTTTTGATAGAACTAAGAATCTTTTTTAAATCTCCCAAGGATAACCTAATAATCATTTTAACATGTCGCCTTATGAAATTGGGTGCTGTTATCTTCCTGCCTGAATTCTTTTTCTAATGAAAAGGGGAAGCTTGGTGGGAGTTGGGGAATGTTCATTTAAGAACAAAAGAATAAAAGGGGGAAAAAAAAAGTTTCAGAGGATAAAACCTGGACTCTGAGGCTGGAGATGTCAAAATGCACCACCAAGTGGTGCACAGGGGGAAGTGCAGCCTCCTGTCCCAGGCCAGGCTGCCCAGGCCAGGCCTGCTGACCTCCTGGGATGGAGCTGCTGCAACTGCTGGGAAGCCACCCGGCCACGGTGGGCAGGTACTGTATTCAATATCCTCAGTGCTTTCCAGTTCTCAAGAAGGAGGTAAGTAAATGTACAATAAGTAGCTGACTCAGAATTCTAATCCAAGTCTTCTGATTTAAAAAACAGAGGTAGGAGCCTCTATTTAATTTGACATCTAGAAAAGATGTCAAAAGATCGCAGACAACTGTCAGCAGCTGTAGTGGTAATACGTTCTTCTAAATTGCATGGGAGACTTATAACTTTGTTTTTAGAAAGGACCAAAAGCACTTGTAATGAAAGATTATTTTATCTAAACATGTTATATACACATATGTTATTTTTGTTGTTAGGTGCCATTGAGTCGATATCCAACTCATAGCAACCCTTATAGGGTTTTCAATGGCTGACTGTTCCAGGATTGCCTTGGGAGTGGATTGCCAGGTCCTTCTCCCATTTTTGTGGTACTGGGAATTGAACTCGGGACCTCAGAGGTTGCAGCGCAACGCTCTACCAACTGAGCTAAATCCCAGCCCATATACACATATAGGCATGAATATATACACACACATATATTCATATGCATGTTTATGTTTGCTGAAAATACCTATGCTTATAGAAAATTTGAAAAATAAAAATATGAAGAAAAAAAGGAAATCCTACCCACAACACAACTTAGTAACCACTTAAGTCAGTTGTCTTCCCTTTGTTTATACATACATATTATTTATTTTACAAAATTGTCTCATTCTATATTAAAGTGTTTAAGTCAATATTAAATAACAAAAGGTAATTTTATACAGCATGATTAACTCTAAACACTAGAGAGGGACCAGTTGTAAGAAGTACACTGTAGCCTGTAAGTAGTTGTATAAATTTAAGTTGTGGGCTTCCAATGAAATATTTCAGAGATGACTGGTCTCTTTACCCTTAATCTACTCAGTGCAGTGAAGGAAAAGTGAACTTGGGTTTATCTCCTGGCTCTCTCAACAGTGGCTGCAAGATCTTTAACAAGCCACTCATGTCAATGATCCTGTTTCTTCTCCTGAAAAACTGAGATGGCCATGTCTGTCCTGCCTAACTCCAAACATTATCAAGAAGAGTAAGTGATAAGATGAAATGCAAATGCTCTGCAAACTACCCAGTTACACAAATACTCTTCAAGATTGCTGGCATTGTCAAGTATTTTGTACATAGTAAGCACTCAGTTTTCTTCTAAAACTGAATGTCATGACTTTCTCTGGAAATTGAATGGCAGTGTAACTGACTTTGGCTGGGGGGCTGGGATTACACTACCTGATTTTTCCAGAACCTATTTTATATATAAGCATCATATGTCAAATTTCCTTTTCTTACAGATACCTGATGTCTTTGCCATATTGTGTATGTGCATATATATATTTTGGCAGTACTGGGGGCTGAACACAGGGCCTCATGGATACTAGGCAAGTGCTCTACCACTGAGCTGTACCTTAAGCCCCTTCTTATATTTTATTTTGAGTCAAGGTCTCTAAGTTGTGCAGGCTGCCTCTAGCCTCAAATCCGTGATCCTCCTGCCTCAGCCTTCTGAGTTGCTGGTATCACACATATGTGCCCAGCTGCCCTACTGCTTTATGCCTAAAAATTCACCCCTTCTTTTTATCCCAATAAAGCATCTTGCCAAGGTAATCTGAGGTAACTAATTCCCCCCACTACTACTCTGCTTGATTTTGTACCTCCCTATGTCACTTCATATTCCCCTCAGTCTCATTGTCCTTCCAGTTCCCCAGAGCATCTCTCTAGTGTTATTTGATTGCTAATTTCCAAACAACATCCAGTTAATCTCCATAGGATTTTAATTTTTTAAGGTGATGTCATTCCTAACACCATGCCTTTATCATACTTTGCCTCAATAATTTTTGAGTCCTTTCTATAGGATTAGGTCTTATCAATCAGATCCAAGTGATAAGCTTTAGTTATTGTTTCTAAGATGGCAATCTAAAAATGTGTTCTTACTTGGTAAGCCAATTTGCCTATTTCATGTTTCACAACTAACACTACATGAGGCTTCTCAGGTTCAATCCTGCTGGGTTTTTTGGCCTCTCTCTCATGTTTAAGTAAAAATTTCTCTTGTCCCTTTCAGATAGGACACCTTATATAGAACAATGAGGACAAGCCAGAGGGCACTGTACCCGTGTGCTCTCAGTGGGGTGTACTATGTCTTCATGCATCCACTGACCAGAACACCTGGGTTTATTACTATACTTACCAAGTAGTGGGGAGGCACCATTCAGATCAATATCTTTAAAAGACTAATTATATAAGTAAACACACTATTAATTCTCTAAAGAAAAATTTCAAAATACTAAAGAAATATTCAATCACTGGCGAGTCCCATCCCTGTTGATTTATTTCTGCCCCATCGCATTTTGCTCCCTGCTACTTCCCTTTCTGCACGAAGTTGGTTTCTTACTGGGTCACAGAAGGGCAGGAACAGGAAGGAGCAAAAGCTTATCAAAATGAAAATGGAACCAGAAAAGATAACTAGAGTGAAAAGGATAAAAAGACACTTGTTTGTGAGGCTGGTAAGAGTAAAGATGAACTAGGAAAAAATTATCAGAAAACTCCAATATGTATTATTTTGTTTTCCCATGAGAGGAAAAAATAAAACCCCATGCTACATGTTGTATTTGTTTGGCTTAAATTAATGTTAGCAGAGTTGCAATGCACATGTCCAATATTCCATAGTCTTGGGTCTTATTCCTTCATTTATATTCCCCGCAAAGCCCCACAATTTGCCCTTTCTTCATTGTGTCCTTGCTTATGTTACTGTCCTAGTTCTTGAAGGCTTGTCAAAATCTCATCTCACTTAAGGTTACCCTTAGACCCACCCCAGAGACCTCTCTCTTCTGAAAAATCACCAGACATCTGTCACATGCTGCTGCTGATCTCCCAAGTAGATGACAAACTTCTCTAAGATGGGAAGCATGTTTCACCTGCCCTTAGAGGCACCTTCCCTCACACGGTATGATAGTATCTGTAGAGAGCATGTACTCAGATTTATTTATCTCTACATCTACCAAGGGCTGGGATTTAGATCAGTTGGTAGAGCGCTGCGCTGCAGTCTCTGAGGTCCAAAGTTCAATTCCCAGGACTGCAAAAATGGGAGAAGGGCCTGGCAATCCACTCCCAAGGCAATCCCAAAACAGTCAGCCATTGAAAACCCTATGAAGGTCACTATGAGTCGGATACCGACTCGACGGCACCTAAAAACATCTACCAAACAGGCATTTATCATTTACAACAATGCTACTCCTCTCACCAAACACTAGGGACCAATGGCCATTGTTTCTGTTTTGAAACATACCTGGCATGTCCCTGCAGATGGCCAGCCTTGCTCCAATGCAGGATAACAGTGGCTCTGAGGCAATTCTCCCAAAAAGACCATCAAGACGTGGCAACCAGAGTCTAGCACAAAGCCTAATATCATGCTGAAGATTATTATGACACCAAGGGGCCATGCAGGTTGCCAGAGGATTTCCAAGATGGTACGATGCTCCAGCACCCAGGTTCACCACTTTCTTTGTATAAATATGCCTTGCCACACTAGAGGTGGCATCGCAGCAAAAGCACTCACCATTGCTGGGGAACTGGAGTGCTAAGTAATTAACTGTCCCAGGGACGGGCCATCACAGGAAGTAAGAACTAGACATATGCAAATCCTCATTGTTCATCATAAACACTCAGGGCATAAACACTCAGTTTTAGCACTTTTCCATATTCTTAATAAATGTTCAAAGAAAGAAAATTACTTACTGCCTTCCCACGTACAATGCAAAAGATTCAAAGCCCCTTCTACCCTCTTCCAGTGTGCAAGATGGAAGAATGCATATGCTATTGCTTCACTGTCTCCTCGCTTCAGGATGTGTTCAGGGGGTAGGATTAAGCTTTTCATTTCTAGTAGGTACTGAAATACAAAAGGCAGGAGACAGATGTGTTAATACATAGCAATTTGGAATTCAATATTGAAACAGGTTGATTTCCCTAAAGCCACCATTTAGAAGCATTTCATCCAACCTGCAACCTCATTATTACATTTGAAGGCAATTACTAAAACATCCAGCAATTTACAGTTTGCTGACAGATGATTAGCCTTGCATTAGTTTCCTTTGTGAAGATCAGAGGCTTGCAGGCTAAGATATTCTAATCAAAGAAATAAATATAGACTCGAACATTATAAAGTAAAATGTAAAAGACAAAATAATTTGGTATAATTTTGTAATGAGAGTGAACATATATAAAATGGACATATGAAGGTTAAGAAATTATATGGCTAAACCAACTGCACTAGAGAAAGGTTAGAGTCACTAGCACTATAGGTATATTTTTCTCTTCAGATCTATAAAGGAGAAATACTTCCTTCTCTGAAAAGTGTCACCTATAGCTGTTCACATGTGGGAAGAAGGAGAGTAGCAGCTCACACATGTTGTTGTTGTTAGGTGGCATAGAGTCGGTATCCCGACTCATAGCAACCCTCATAGGGTTTTCAATGGCTGATTGTTTCTTTTGGGATTGTCTTAGGAGTGGATTGCCAAGTCCTTCTCCCATTTTTTTGGTGCTGGGAATTAACTCAGGACCTCAGAGACTGCAGCTCAGCACTCTACCAACTGAGCTAAATCCCAGCCCAGCTCATACATAGGAAGACCTAAAGGAAGGAGCAGTAAAATCTCCAAATTGTAATGTTCTTTTCAATTTTTTCCCAAAGACTGGAGGGGTCTCAGCTTATACTTCTTCATTCCTATTTTCTACAAAGGACGTGGCAATAAAGGGCAAGAAACAGGCATTCTCACTATAGAATATACTATGGAATGGAAAGTGAAGCAGATTTAGAACAGTCTCCTGGGGCTTGGATTTAGCTCACTTAGTAGTGTGCCACTCTACAGTCTCTGAGGTCCCAGGTTCGATTCCCAGCACAGCAAAAACGGGAGGTCTTGGCAATCCACTCCCAAGACAATCCTGAAATAATCAGCCATTGAAAACCCTATGAGGGTTGCTATGAGTCAAATATGACTTGATGGCACTCAACAACAACAACCTGGTGCTCCATTCCTTATTATCTCTCTTCCCTGATCCATCTCCAAAATGTCATGTCCACACACCATCACCACCACCACCACCACCACCACCACCACCTCCTCCTTTAAAATGGAGATTAGTAGACCATGGAGGGATGTGTTTAGTTAACACAAGACAAAAACAATAAAAGGAAGTGCTATAAGAAGGTATGTTCAGACATTTTAACATCGGAAAGAATTGTTCTGTGGTTTCTTTCTACGAAAGAAGGCGAATGATAGAAAAATTGTGATACATAAAATGGAGGTTATGACATGATTGACCATGTTTCATTATCATCTAGCTGAGGATTTACACTCTTTTGGTGTCACCCTTTGGGAGGTCTTTAAGCCTTCTCTATTGATGGCTCACTTGGCTCAGGGTATACAGCAATGGCAGGAGCCAAGAGGATATATGTGGGCTTCAGGTTCTTGGCTAAGCAACGTAAATTCTCCAAAGTCTGGGTCTCAACTTCTGGCCTCAAGCAGGAAGAGGAGGACATTGGAGAGAGACACCCAGAGAGCACCAAGAGAACAGTGACACAGCCATCACACTTAGGAGGAGCTGGGACAAAAAGCCTCCTGAATAGAAAGACCTCAATACAAGCACTTCTTTACAGGCTGGTCCATGAAAGGCATTTATTATTTTGATGGCAACTCATCAAGCATGTTCTGTAAAAGAACTTTTAGGTTATTTGCTTTTTTAATTCCAAAAGCTACCACTTTCCTCCTACATTTGGTTTTAAAATAGTGCAGGAAAAAAAATCTTTTGGGAAAATTAATGATAGGTAGTCCAATTAACATTATATTTATAATGAATATTAATTACAATATAAAGGGGGATTTTATGCTCAGAGATACTTGGCTATCCTTTCATGATTCTGTTACCTTAACAGATGCCATTAAAATATATATTACTACTGCTAGTGATGGTCTTAAAAGACTCCCAGGCCATGAGTCATGAGAATGATATGTAACTCCTAAAGTACTATGACTTGAATCATTTGTTTTATTGTAAGTTTGAGAAGGAAGATCTTTTGGTTATCTTTTACAATCATCTGGAAAATTTCTTGCTTAATGCATCCCAGAATAAAATTTTGATCTGAATTTTTAATAATTATTCAAAACCACCCTGTGTTCAAATAGATGACTTTTAAAATGAGAATCCTACTGTACAAATTTTGAAACTAAACATGAAAACAATCAGCTTAAGGTCTCTGAGAACAAAGAGTGTCAACTACCACTCCTTTTACTTCTATGACTATGACTATGAAAGGCTTTCAAAACTGTTTTACTAAGTATCTTCTCTTGACCTAAAGAACCTCCAGGAATAGCGGCAACTGAGAATTGGGTTTAGTAGTCACCCCAATTTGGGTTAAAAGCAAACTAGGATATAGGACAGAGAAAATTTGGTGGAGTAGGGGGTTCAGAAAATTACTGATAAAAGAAAACTATCGATTGGTACTGTCCCTGTCCTATGTGGTAGACTTCACCACATGTGGCTACTTAAATTTAAATTAAAATAAAACAAAATTTAAATATTAGCTCTTCTACTGGCCATACTTCAAGTCCTCAGGTGCTTCCTGTGGCTAATGACTACTGTAGGAACATTTTCATTATTACATAAAATCCTTTTGGATAGCACTGCTACAGACAATGGTTTCCAAAATTCAAATAACTGGATCAATTTTTAAAGTGAAAAAAATTTCATAGATTCTCATGGCAAGCAGGAATATCTTCTGATTAAAGACACACAGTATGACAAAAACTACAATAAATATAATGAAACAAAAATTCATTTAAAATCACTGCTAATCACAAAGACATTGATGTACACTTGAAAAATAGTACATGTGTGTGAGACAACAGCTTACTCAGCTGGTAGGATGAATGAGATGCATATGGCTTTTCAAGGAGATCATCAATAGCCCCAAATGTAGGCTGTGAATTAATACTTTATCATTTAAGCTCTCTCTGATCCTGGAATATATATACTCTTTACACACCACCTTATGTTAGTTAGTTATGTCTTTTTCTCAGCTAAATCATAAGACCTTCAAGAACATGAACCTTATTTTCTTCATCTAAATTTCTTTTACTGTACCTCAGTACCTTGCACATCAAAGTTTCATATAGAGATAGACAGACAGATATATGTTTGAATTAAATTTAAGTCTTACTTCTCAAGAACACTCTCAAAATAAGCATCCCTGACCTAGTCAGCTTCATGAGGCCAACCAAAGAAACTCACCAAGGAAACTTAGCTCTGCCTCCTCATTGTATCTATTTTATGGCAGAAGTGGGTTATGCCTATAAAGGAGATTTATACTCCTTTATAGTTCCAAGCAGAATGTTGGCTCTAACCAAATGATGAAGGCTAATAACTACAATGTGTTATGTTTTTGGCCAAGCTCAAAATGGCTGGCAAGATCAGTTCTCAACATGCACATTTAAATTAGAAAGGCATGGAACAACATTTCACATCCTACTTGTCAAGAGAAAAATAAATGGAAGAGGGCAGATCCCTATCCACAAATATGCAGAAATCAATTAGGATAACTGTAGCTTGCAAATCAGAGAACATGCTCTGCCTGTCTATATTAGCAACTTGGCCTCTCTTAGCTAAGTCAGCATTCTGTGCTATCTTGCCAGCATACCACCTCTAACTTCCTTCCCAGATTCTCAATCACGCTGATTGAAGTACAGTGCTTCTAAATGTTTCGGAAGCAACTTTTCAAAATCTATTTGTCAGAATCTACTTTCTTATACTCAGTACAAGAGCACACAAAGCCAGCCAGGACATACACAGAGGAGTGGAGGGCTGCAGTCTGTGTGAAAAGTGCCTACTTATGAAGGTGTGGCACAGAGGCTGGCTCCATACCTGTAAAGAAAACCACAGAAGAGACTTGCCATCAGAGGGTTCCCCAGGTGATTACTAAGATCTCCTTTGTTAAGGTTTAAGAGTCAATAATAATTTAAGTGAAAATGGTTCCAACATTATCTTCTGGTCCATAGTCTGACGCGTTATCCATTGCACCACTGACCCCTTACTTAAAGTTATCTTTTACACAGATACTTTTACATAGATATTAGTGCCAAGGAAATTACCATAATTCATATCACTTTGGGGGATTTTCCAATACCAACAATACCATAAACACTTGAAAATAATGAGCAAAATAGAGGAATAAAAAATGTGAAAGAATACAGTAATTAAATTATAGCACATTTAGATGAAGGCTATCAAGTTCCTCCTCAGAACCAAGTAGTTGAAGGATATTCACTAGCATGGAAAATGCTTATAATACAATGCTAAGTGAAAGAAAAATTAATGTGCCACACCATATATAGAAGATTATTTTGATAATAGAAATATAAGTGCAGGTATTAAAAAACACTAGAAGGTCACCGGCTGAATGTAAGTGAAAGCTAAACATTTGATTTATTGCAGATTAATTTCTTTGTGTTCTTTCTGTGCTTTCTAAGTTTTCTATAAGATTGCTATTTTTCTATGTATATGTATATATTGTTGTTGTAGTTAGGTGTCATTGAGTTGGTGTTCAACTCATAGTGAACCTACGTACAACAGATGAAGCACTACTGTCAGTGCTTTTCTGCTATTCATAGGGTTTTCAATGGCTGATTGTTTTTTGGGAGTGGGTTGCCAGGTCCTTCTCCCATGCCTACAGCACCTGGTGTTCCCAGGTGGTCTCCTACCCAAGTACTAACAGGCCTGACCCTGCTTAGCTTCCGAGTTCTGACAGTATTGGACATCACAGTGGTATGGCTACAGGCATGTACATATATACATAATACAAATCTATTTTCTAGGCTTATATCAGAAACACATAAAAGTAAATCATGTACACAAACAAAACAATAAGGAGGCATAGCAAGTTTTTGCATGTCTAAAACTGGCTGACAGAAGATTTTAAACTCAGAAAACAGGTTTCTAAAAACATCAGGAAAAGAGTTCAGAGAATAAAACTAGTGCCATTTGGAAGAGAGGTTACATGTTTTAAACTTCAATGTTGCCTACTACTTACACTCAATAAGACACCCAAGTGGAATAGGATAAAACACCAGAACTAACCAAGGCTCATTCAGCTCACACTGCAAGAGAGAATGAGGTGCCCATCACCAAAGTCCCCAGCCTCACCTCCACCATCTGCCATCTGCCACTCTAAATTGCTGTTTGGAATCTTGCTCTACCATACAGTTATGAGACCTTGGACACATTAATTTCTTTGCTCTTCAGTTTGTTCATCTGTAAAAACTGAGCAGTGAAAACATACCTTACTGGTTCTAAATTTTGAAAACTACATAAGCTGTGTAAAGCTTTCACATGTTGTTGTTGTTCTTAGGTGCCGCCAAGTCGTGTCCGACTCATAGCGACCCTCATAGGGTTTTCCATGGTTGAATGTTTCGGGATTGCCTTGGGAGTGGATTGCCAAGTCCTTCTCTCATTTTTGCGGTGCTGGGAATCAAACTCGGGACCTCAGAAACTGCAGAGTGGTGCTCTACCAACTGAGCTAAATCCCAGCCCAAAGCATTCACAAAGTACCTGTAAATAAGTACTTGTGCATAAGTGTTCACTGAATACTAGCCAATTTTGATGATCAAAAAGTGAAATGCTCAAATTATTGTAAAAGTGAGCTGTCTTTTACATGTCTGGGTGCCCCACAGATAATTGAGCCTGCTTCTAGGTAAAAGCACACGAGCAGTTTTATCACAGTAGCAGATGAGCTGAAGAGAACTGGCTACTGAGGGTCACTATCTGATCAATATGGAAATCAACAAAAGGCGAAGCTGAATGGACAAATAAAACCTGGTGATCTATAGTGCCACTTAACGGGTCTTCATCATAATGTACTTGCTTCTTCCTTGTTCATATACCTATTCATCAGATACTGTTTTATTTGAAAAATATCCAAGCACCCACAGTATATCACAAGGAAAGATAAGAGAGTGCCACAGTATGCCCTAAGGACAGAGATATGAGAGTAACCATAGTGCATCCCAAGGACATGGATATGGGAATACCCTTAGCTTCCCAAGAACACAGATATGGAAGCATGCAAAGTATACCCCCAAGGACCCAGATATGGGAATGCTACAGTGCACTTCAAAGGACACAGATGTAAGAGCACATACAGTATGCCCCAAGTATACAGATCTAGGAGTACCCACACTATTCCCCAAAGATGCAGATGTGGGAGTGTCACAGGGTGCCTCAAGGACACGGATAGGGGAGCACCCAAATTTACCCCATGAGCAGGCTCATAAATCAGATGAGGCTCCTATCTTCATGCTCCATAATCTCTGTAGAAGTGTCAAGGGGAAGGGAAGTGTGTGGGTGCAGAAACAGAGAGAGAATATGTACAAAGAACCAATAAAATTCAGTGGGGTGAGAGCCTTAAAAAGCACATTTAGATCTAAGGAAGGAAATGGAGGGCAATGTGAGAAGGCTTCAAAGAAGAAGGAAAACATGAATGAGTCAGTCTAACTAAACAAACAAGGGTCTACTCTGCAATGGCTGGGCGTGGGAGGCTCCCATCCAGGAGCAAGGCTGGGCAGTGGCCCCAAAGTATCAGAGGGCATAGTGTGGTTATGATCTGGCGAAGCTTGAGTACCATCATGACAGCAACTGTCTACACTCATGTGCCAAGCCACTAACCCAGTGACTCACAATCAGTGGACTTCATTCAGTCAATGGACCAAATGATGAGAAGAGATGCCATTTGGAAGAGAGGTTACATGTTTTAAACTTCAATGTTGCCTACTATGTAGACTCAATAAGACACCCAAGTGGAATAGGATAAAACACCAGAAGAGTTTGAGAAGAGCTTTGGCTCAGGGGGTTGGCAGCTGAGGTGGAGATGACCCTGGTGAGGGCAACCTTGGTGGGGAAGGCTTTGTCTGGGGCAGGCTTGGTGGGAGTAGCTGCAGCACTTTTTGTTAAAGAAAGAGACTTCTTAGAAACTTCCTACTCCTGAGAAATGAGGCTTAAAAACTGGTTTCTGCTCATTTTCCTCTAGGTCATATTTCTACAATACATTCTCCTTACTCTAATCCAAAAAAGCTTTGGAACAAAATATTACTCAATTCAAAGAAACATATTAAAATAATATTTGTGAAATGTGCCATTGATATATAATATCATAGAAAATCTGCCAGGGTATTTTGAATTTCTGCTTCCATGCTTCAAGCATTTTTAAATGCTAAAAACCCACTACACATTGTTTCCTAAATTGGATTAAAAAGCAATTTTATACTCTGTCAATCAGCTTTACCAAGATATAAAGGGAGGACTGCTTTAGTGTTTGCATGAAAAAGAATTTCCATCACTATAACAAAGTCCTGTGGATACCCCATTGGCATAAACATTTACCAGGTTGTTTTTTTCCACAAGCCTCTTGAAATCCCTACGAAATTAGAGTTTCTAGATTAACATTAGATGAATATTTTTAAAACGAAAAAAAGAGTAAATTTTTAATGAGAGTGCATTTCTCTAATAACATTCTTAATTCTTTCCTCTATTTTTGCATGACATTCTATACTCGTAGATATAACTTAAAAACTAAATATGTTTGGTTAGGTTCTCACCTCAAAATTCTGACCAGTCCAGGCTGCCTTGCCAGTAAAATGAGTTGCAGGCAAGTGTCAAACCTCCTTCCCTAAGCACCCTCAGGGATTGCCTGGAGTCCACTCCACTGCCCCTGGGTGGGTCCAGTGAGAAGGGCACAGAGTTCAATAGCTCTGGGATTTTAGCCAAGATTAAGACAAACACTATTTCCTATTGGTGCTGGTCATTTTTCTCCCTCAACAGCTCCACCCACAACATGCAGGCACCCCAGGGAGCTGGCCTGGCTCCTCAGCCCTCTCCTAGCTGCTCAGAGGAGATGTGAGTGTTCTCACTCTATGGATGGGACCTGAGAAGTTTGGTAATTTTTGGTGGGGTGTTGGCCCTTAGACATCTGCTATTTTCTAAACTATATTTACAGGTGCCTTGGGTTGTTGGGTGCTGTGCTTTGGATATGAAATGTTCCCCCAGACCCCAGGTATTAAAGGATTAGTTCCCTAGCCCATGGCACTACTGGAAGACGGTGGAATCTTGAAGAGGTGGGGCCTAGCAAATAAAGTTAGGCCATTGTGGCCGTGCCCTTAAAGGGGATACTGAGACCCTCTCCCCTTCCTGGCTCTCTGCTTCCCAGAAACCAGGAAGTAAGCAGTCTCTTCCTCCATGATGTACTGCCTCACCACAGGCCCAAAAGCAATGGGCCAATTGACCACGGCCTGAAACTGCTGAAATTGTGAGCCAAAATAAATCTTTCCTCCTAGTAAGTTGACTGTCACAGGTATTTTGTCATAGTGATAGAAAGCTGAACAACATGCTGGATTATCAGACTTTTCTTCCCAGTTTCACACAAAATAGATTTCTTTCCTTTCCTTTCTTTTCTTTTTGAGACAGGCTCTTACTATGTAACACAAACTGGCCTCAAACCTATTATCCTCCTGCCTCAGCCTCTCAAATGCTGGGATTACATGCATGTACCACCATGACCAGCTGCAGGGTAGTGCTATTCTTACTTGCTTTATTTATGAAGATTTCACATAAACCCACATTAGTAAAGTGTTTTGCTATTGTTTTGGTTCTTGTTTTTTATTTTTATGTTCTTATAGAAGTAAAAACTAAACTATTGTGAGTAGGCTAAGCACAAGCTGGCTACTGGGGGACTATGCTGGCCAAGAAGAAGACCTGGGTTTTGGGAGCCTACTCTGATGATACTGACCAGGTCAGACTCTCCTATTAGCTAAGGTTCAATTTTGGGGACTACCATAAGCGAAGTTTTCGGAGCTGGGCCAGTGACTTGGGCATTCTGTGTACAGTGGGGACACTTCAACAGTGCTGTACAATTAGAAAATGTTTGTAACAGCAAAGCATAGGACCTGGCTTTTGGGAGTTACAGAGAACCCATGTTATCTACCTGAGCTCTGAGTATGAGCTGGCTGCCTCCCTTCTATGGGGGTCTTACAGCAGGCCAGCGATCTTACAGGGGACTGCTTGATCTGTCTTCTCCATGACCAAACACTCCTTGAGAGTATGGACCATGTTGTGACTGGTGTCCCAGTGCCTGATGCACTGTAGGTGCTTACTAAGTATAGCTGAATGTACTACTAGGAGGGAAAAAGAGGACTGTGCTGCAGAATTGGACACCTCTGGAGAAGACAGAGGTTGATGGTTAGCAGCAGGAAGATTCCCCCTCTGTGATGAAGTAAAGGTGGTAGAGGTACCTCCTGGTTATTCTGTTAAAGCAGAGTAATACTGGCTAAGTAAACATAGTTCAAACATGTCAGTGTTGACAGGAGACTTAGCAAGACACATAGTTTCCAGCGGAGGAAGTAAAGGAAGAATTCCTCTTTGGCAGGCATAGGAGCTCTTCCTTCTGATAATGAGAATGGATACCACATCGGAGTGTACCAGAGCAGGGAGCAAGGATTGATGGGCAACCAAGCCTAGGAGACTTCAAACCTGCTGCTCGGTCTGAAAAAAGCATGTGATGGCTTTCAAATGGGGCTCTTACCGCCACTATAAGTCTGGGCACCTAGAATGTCTGACCACATAGCTCAAACGAGGGGAGGTTCTCTACCGCTTCTGTCTATTTCACTCATACTGCTCCTCCTGCCCTAGGGCTGCTGGGAGTTAGGCTGCCCAACAGCCTAACTCCATGTGGTAGAAGAACCTCTAGGAAGGAAACAAAAACTTGCTTGTTTTTTTCATGAGCAGCAGAAGAAAAATCTTAGGGAAGAGCCAAAACTTAAAAGCTGGAAATGTTTTATTGAGGGAGCCAGTAATGACGGGTTCAGTGTGTGTGTGTGTGTATGGTAAGGCTGTTAAAGCTGTCCTACAATTTTGCTGGGATTTAGCTCAGTTGGTAGAGCGCTGCGCTGCAGTCTCTGAGGTCCCGAGTTCAATTCCCAGCACCGCAAAAATGGGAGAAGGACCTGGCAATCCACTCCCAATGCAATCCTGAAACAATCAGCCATTGAAAACCCTATGAGGGTCGCTATGAGTCAGATACCGACTCAACGGCACCTAACAACAACAACAACAACAATCTGCTTATTTAGACAGGGATTTTAGCTGTATCACAGAAAGAAAGGAGGGGCCTGTCTCAGAGGGGCTGTAGAGGTGAGGGTAGGGAAGAGGCTATAGTTTGGATCTGAAATATTCCCCAAAGGCCCACGTGTTAAAGGCTTGGTCCCTGGCTTGGTGCTATTGGGAGGTGGTAAAAACTTTAAGTAGGGCCTAGTGTGGAGTCTCCAGGTCACTGAGGGAGCACCTTTTCAGGAGGCATTGCAATCTGAGCCCATTCCTTTTCTCCTTTTGCATCCCAGCTATGTGGGCTACAATCATGATATGCTGCCCCACCATAAACCCAATTGCAGTGGGGCCAACTGATTATGGATTGAAACTTGCAAAATTGTAAGTCAAAATAAACCTTTTTTCTTTACAAGCTGATTGTCTTGGGTATTAATTATCATAACAGAAAGCTTACTAAAACAAAGAATATCCTGCCTCAGTAGTAAAGGGTAATGCAGGTGGAAAATGCAGAGATGCTTTATGAGGCAAGCTCACTCATACCTAGAACAGACTCATTGTTGTTGTTAGGTGTCGTCGAAACTGTGTCGTACTCAGTGACCTTACATACAACAGGTGAAATACTATTATCAGTGCTTCTCTGCTATTTATAGGGTTTTCAAGGGCTGATTATTTTTTGGGAGTGGGTTTCCAGGTCCTTCTCCCAAGCCTACAGCACCTGGTGTTCCCAGGTGGTCTCCCATCCAAGTACTAACCAGGCCCGACCCTGCTTAGCTTCTGAGATCTGATGGGATCAAAGCCACAGTGGTAGGGCTTCAGGCATTACCAATGTACTTTTGTTTAATGAGATACAGACAAAACTGTGCTGGAAATTTATGAAAGGTGGTTCTCAGCCACTGTGTTTGGTATATTTTTTCCACCTGTGAGTAGACTCTAACAAGATAGAACAGAGCGTAGATACTAAAAATACCTTGGGTGGGCCACTGACAACTTCTTGTGATAGAGAAATGCCACAGAAGTGATTAAGCTAAATAACCTGAAGAAATCTGAATTGCCCATAAGAAATTGTATGCCTCGGGAAGCCATATGCCTGCTATCACTTGAAAGGATCAAGCCTTAGCTCTGCCCCCCAGTGGGATCAGACAGGCAGTGGAAGGCAATATTTAAGAGTAGATGACTCAGAATGAGTTCAAGCTTTGCCATTTATTTGATGTATGACCATAAGCAGGCTCCTTAGACTCTCCAAACCTTCAGTGCCCACATCTATGTAATAGGGACAATAAAATGATATATCTCACAGATAGGAAAAATAAATGAGAAGGTATATGTACTTTAATATAGAAATCAATAGTAAAAAGTAATTATAATATCATTATGAGGGGTGTCATGCTTAGCATGGGAAGGTGATCCAGATGATGTTTAAATTAGCTTCTTATTCCAAGAGTCCACGAGCTTATATAATTCACTGATGTCTCATTAGAAGACTCTTCTCTGCCTACAGAGGCACCAATTTGTATGCATAAGTGAGTATTTGCTACAGTATTAGAAACAGTATTAGTAACTAGTCCAACAGTATTGTTGGACTGTTACAAAATAGTCCAACAAACAGCAGAACATGTGTAAAAGATGTTTAGAAGAACTTGCATATGGAACATGTATACCAAAGCTTTGTGTTTAATTATGAACAGATGAGATCATGACTCATAGGCACCTTACCTCATGATAATATGAATACATGAAGAGATTCTTTATCAGCACAATCATCAATAAAGCAAAGATGAATTCAGAGATGCTAAGACCAAGCTTTCAGGCTGATAAATGATAGCCAGAACTTGAACCCAAGTTTTAACCTTGTAATTGAGGACTCTGTTGTGCAATACTGCTCCTAAAATATCCTTATTCATGCTCACAGAATAGCTCTGTAGTTAGAGAATGGTATTCAATAAGTATTACTCAATGACCTAAGTTTGCTGTAATTCAGGACAAATTTTTATGACTAGTTGTAAATTTTAATCAAAGTTCAATAAACATTTTTAGCTTGGGTGAAAAATATTATATAAATAGATATATTTATAGCATCCAATATATATAACACTGAGCCTACAAATACTTTCTGAATGATTATTATCAGGTAGAACTAGAATGGATAAATGTCTCCTTAGGTAGATATGGCATAGCATGCCACTCTTTAATTTCCTGTTAAGAGAAATGATGACCTTGACTGGAGTAAAACCTCAGGAATGATACTACATCACTTATCTCTTGCTCTAGATATCAACAAAACAAATTAAAGTAGATAACTCCATAAACCATCTCACACACCCACATTCACACATCCCACCCTTTTGCTGTAGTACAACACAAGTAAACAACCTTCCTTCATCATTTATTACCAATGTCTTTATCAGACATTTTGCCAAGAAACTTATGTCTTGTAAGACCTGGTGTGAACTGCAGGGATAGTTTCTTAGAGACTAGAACGTGCTTAATGTCAAGAGACTGAGATTATCCCTTAGCTACAGACCTACCACAGAGCAAATACTCAAATACAGGTAGATCCGAAACAGACATCTACCTCCCAAATCAAAGATTACAGAAATACCCGCTGCTCTGACTTGATTCCCTTAAAATCAACTTCAGAAAAAATATATAGAATACACCAAGTATTTACAAACAGGTGAGTCACATGGTTAAAAACTAAGACAAATATTTCCTACTGTGTATTTGTTAAAATGGCACTCACAAATCAAAATACTACATATTTTGAGGCTTTCTCTTTATTTTCTTCCCAGTACTGATCAACTGCCATTTACTTATAGAGACATATAACATTATGTTAATATTTTGAACAAGTTTTATTCAAAACAAGGCTTATTTCCTGAATTTGGTCTATGTAAGACTATAATTGGTGTGAAATTCCTATCAAATGCATCAAATCCTTAGAATCTCCACTTTTTGCTAATTTTAGACTTGCTGGCCTGGCCTGCCTTAACAAAGTCTATCCATTTACCTTTTAATGTGAAATCCAAAGATCAGTCCCACGATCCCTCAAGTGTAACTTTTGCTTAAAAAGAAAGCTTAATGCCTATAGACTCTATAGGGCTCCAACATTTCTTGGTTGCAATTCACTGCTTTATAACTGGGCATAGGCGGGATATGACATGTGGTCAGCGAATGCTTTCTCTGTTATCCTAAGGAGCTCCTGGGGGATCCACAGACTCACTTTTGGCACATGAGGATTGAATTCCACAGCTCTATGAATGGCCTCTACTGCGTTCATCTCTGCCGTGCTCAGCCCCCGCCGAGATGCAGCCTCAGGAGAGAATCTGAAAAGCAGAAAGACAAACACCGTCCAGTTGGGACCACTGCTTGAGCATCTACTCAGAGAGGCATCTACACAGGGCCCATAAAACCACAGCGAGCCAATGGCAAGAGCTCTCCCAACTTCCACTACACGAAACCTCTGAGTGACCCCTTAGACTGAGGCCAAGAAAAACCCCAGCAGAAGCAGAAAGCGTGTTTGCATCTAATCACGGCAGGAATTAAATTCAGCGGTCAAGTCTCTCTGTCTAAATAGCTAATCTAAATTTTCTGTGAGGTACCTGCTTAGGTGGGAGGAGGGTAGAGGACTGACGAGGGCAGACAGTGTAGGAAAAAGAGAAAACTGGGTTACAGAAGAGCGCACTTGGTTAAAAACAGACCTGGGGAGAACTGTAAAGGAGGTTCCCAACCCTGTGTCAGTGCTGCGGTGGAGGTTAAGTCGCTGCAGCTTCAGCAGCAGGCGTGCCTGCTTGGGCCGTGCCGGCAGGGGGTGTGCATGCCCAAATTGTGGGCTGGACACCTGCCCAAGGGAATGAAAAAACCAGACCATGCAATCTCTTTCTCACCTCACACCCAGGGCTAACTCCAGAGCTGCGCTTGGCAGGCAGACACCACAGGGGAAGCTGTGACAACCCTGGCCCTGCCCTCCCAAGCTGGAGTCGCTGTGTAGGGAGAAAAGATGTTGCAGTAGGTACTGGCGATCTACAGGACAAAAAAGAATGAAAGAAGATTACTTTGGTCTTGAAGTGCACACACACTTAACAGCAAACCTGTCTGACCCAGCAGAGGCTGTTTGCCTGTTCTCTGCTTCTCAATTCTACACAGGGATTGTACTGGGGAAGTGTAAGCGTTGTTTATGAACTCAAAAACAGATACGCCATCTGTGCTCTTTCACCTGCACATCGTCCTTGGTTGGTTATGAAAACTGTATCTGCCACAGTCACCTGCCTGAATAAAATGGGCGGAAGTCCCACTGAAATGGCATCTTAAAGAAAACACACCTAGTGAGGGGTAACTGAGAACTGAGGCGGCAAAGAATGGGTGATGACCATCCCTGTTGCCCTATTGCATTACCCACTCATAGACTGCTGGAGGAAGAGGAATATGCAAAAAAAACAAATAAAAGGACAGTATTTTTGTGTAAGTCCCAAGCAGGCCTTTTGGTATCTACTGTCTGGCAAAAAATAAAAAATTAAAAAGTCACTTCAGAGGTATGGAATTTCACACAAATCCCTTCTTAGGGACCCACACACCCTTACAATACCTGGGGATATACATTTCCTCCTTCCAGTAGAGAAAGAAAAGATCAGCAGTTTTGGAAAACGCATGCTTATAAGCAAGGGTCTCATAGTCTAAGAGAAATTTCCAGAGAAAGCCCTCAGAGGCAACACATCTCAAATCTGGTCAGCCATTTAATACTGGACAAGTTATTACTCACTTACTTGTCAGAGACAGCTCTTGCTTTGAGCAAGGCAGCTGTGTAGCATATTGTTGCTGACTTTGGTAAGCTTATATCTGTTAAGAAAAAAAGAAAGCAGGAACTGTTGTAAATTTACAATAAGAAGCAATCATTTTTAGTATAAAATATTTTAATCACAAAGTCCAATAAGATATAAATTAAGAATATTTCAATCATTACATAAGAACTTCATCTTTTTCTTACTATATCAAAGAGGTATGTGAAACCAAGGGTAATTCCTATTTTTGTCACTAATGCAAGTTTAAAATCCACCAGGCTGACTATTCAGGAATCATCTTCTATTTAAAATATGCATTTTCATATGTAGAATTTATTTAAGCAGAAAATAGCTATAAATATAATTTTAGCTATTACATAAATACTCATGATATGAATGGTAAACAGGACTTGTTAGTTATAAAGATTACTGAACAGCCATATAAAATACTATTGCAAAAAAATTTAAAAAATTTAAAAAGCCCACGCAGCTAGATAACTTTTTCTTTAATAGTGAAATTTAAGTTTCCTTTGAATTGAATTTCAAAAAGTTTGCATTCAGTTTTTAATAGTGTTTGTTAAAAACATAAATACCTCTAACATGAAATACATACATAATTTATAAAAGGTGTCTATATGAAATCTTTAGGAAAGTATACAATTTTTGTACGCTCAAATTCATGATAAATCTCCCTTCATTTGAAGGCTAATTTGTCATCCAGAAAAACAGTTCCCTACAGTTTCATGCCTGCAGCTGTAGCCCTGTGGCATCCGATCCCATCAGATCTCAGAAGCTAAGCAGGGCCGGGCCTGGTTAGTACCTGGATGGGAGACCGCCTGGGAACTCCAGAAGCTGTAGGCTTGGGAGAAGGACGTGGCAACCCCCTCCCAAAAATCAATCTGCCATTGAAAACCCTATAATTAGCAGAGAAGCACTGACAATAGTGTTTCCCCTGTTGTACAGAGGGTCACTATGAGTGGGATACCGACTCGATGGCACCTAACAACAACAACAACAACAACAGTTTCATAAAAAAATTTCAGACAGAAGGTTGAGGGCAGATTAGAGATCCAGATAACAACTTTACAAATGAATAAAAGTGCAGGGTACAATTGAGTGGATAATCTCAAAGAGGGTAGTCCCTTTGGGGAAAATATTTGTTCCAAAGCAGCATGAGTTAGCATTTCTTTAACACTGTAACCAAATTTATGCTACAAGCAGATACTTTAATTCAAAACAGGTAAAAATATGCCCTCTCCAGGTGCTGCAAAATTCACTCTAGGTTGAAGAACCCTTACCACCTGGAATGCCCTGCAAGTTTCTTCCCAGGACTGCTTTCAGTTTAGGAAGGTTTACACTATAGTAAAACTGAAAACGAAAGTCATGTAATTAACCAGTAATAGCAGAAGAAAATAATTCCCTAAAAGAAAGGCAATCCTGCTTCATGTGTGGCACATGCCTGTCATCTCAAGCTACTCAGGAGGCCGAAACAGGACGATCACAAATTCAAGGCCAAATGCTGTCTCAAAATAAAAAATTTTAAAAAGAGGGCTGTGGGTGCAGTTCAGTGGTAAAACTGTTACCTAGCACGTGTAAGGCCCTGGATTTAAACTCCCCAGAACTACAAAGAAAAAGAAAAGAGAGAGAGAGAGAGAGGACTAATTCTCTTCTAAGTATTTACCATCAATGATAGCCTAAGAAATTTCTCTTTGAGGGAAATTTTAATGACATTGATGATACACAAACAATCACAAAAAATGCTAAGCTAAACACTGAAACCAGATCTCAGGCCTCCTTTGTATTTAACTTTACTTGACTCTTGTCTTCCACAATAATCAAGTGAAGTGTTTTCTTTCACAA
This sequence comes from Pedetes capensis, assembly GCA_007922755.1. Classification (NCBI taxonomy): domain Eukaryota; kingdom Metazoa; phylum Chordata; class Mammalia; order Rodentia; family Pedetidae; genus Pedetes; species Pedetes capensis. Next base: position 145,997 of record VMDO01001752.1, read on the forward strand.
ATCTGAGTTTTGTGATCAACAAGAAGATTACTCCCTCTAGACTGTATACTATATAATGTGTCAGGAAGGGCTGGCAGGAAAAATAATCAGTGACAAGAAGAGCCCAATTTGCTCTTGGGATTTACAGAAATGAAAAGTACCTCTTTAGTAGGCAAATAGAATTAGATGTGCATCATTTGGTCATAAACCTCCACTGGTTAGAAAATGGCACCAGCCTATGATCACTCATCTCTATATAAACAGCCCCTAAATGCCTCCAGGAAGATTACAGTTTAGGATGAGGTGGTGCTCCATTTTCTAATAAGCTAGCTCACCATTATAAGATGTTTTTCCTTTACCCACTCCCAAAAATCAATCCAGCATTGAAAACCCTATGAATAGCAGGAAAGCACTGACAATAGTGTTTCACCTGTTGTATGTAGGATCGCTGAGTTGGACACCGACTTGATAGCACCTAACAACAACAATCACCACCACATTGCATCTCTACTAATTGGCTTCAGAAAAAGATACAACTGAGATGTTCCTGGCAAGGCCTAGAGATGCCTAATCAAAGGAGGCCTTTAATCCAGCAGCATGCTCCCCATTCTCATCCTCATAGATAGGACATTCACAAACAGCAAAGTGCAACAGGATTCAGCAACATTATGACTATGATAATACTTTTTTTCAGTGTTTAAAATTGACACCTGCTCTTTTGTTTTATGTAAATTAAATGATGTATGTGCATAGGCATAATGCTTAAAAATAGCAAAAAATATTTTTAAATCAATATCGAATAGAGTAGGAGGAAATGTAGGTTTAGGAAAATTTCCCATTAGAAGTTTGGGTTAAGAAAGCAGACTGAGAATAGCCATGCTTTGACCAGGGAAGAAAAGGGAGTTAGGAACAGTCTCAAAGATCTCTGGAGAGAAGCTTTAACTAATGGAAAATGGACTGTGCTATGAGACTAGACTAAAAGCAGGAAAGTTAATGACTGAGAAATGGAACCTGAGGGGTGCCACTTCAGAGATGCCCACTCTGGGCAAGCAATGGCCAGTGAGGGACAAACCTCTATCTGCTTAGAGGAGTTGGGGCACAGAACCCGACATGCATGAAATAAAAACTCCAACAAAATGCTGGGAGCTAATCTGAAGACCAGAGGCTCCCATGAGACCTCTTGGTGAGAGGCAGTGCAGGGAACAAGACTGCCAGTCCAGCAGAAACTGCCCCAATGGGAAAACATGGGTAGGTAATTGGGAACCCCCTGAAAAGCAGAACAGAATAGCAAAAATCTGAGGCTGACCTCTGAAAGAACACTGCAGGAACACACAGCCAAAGCCCACAGGGAATAGCCATACTAAGTGAGGGCATAGTGAGAGAAAGAGATACAATCTTCCCCCAACCCCTGCTTCCCCCTTCCAAGAGCCCAGGGCCATTAAGAAGAAGCAGCCACAGGGTACATGGGCTACTGCTCATTTAAGTAAACAATCCCTGAGCCTAACAGAGGCTACCCTGAGAGGATGGCAGAGACTGCAGGTGCTGCATCACTGAGAAGCACCCAATAGCCATAAGGAGCACTCTGGATCACACCCAATTTAATTAGACAATCCCTAAAGTGAGCTGGCAGTGGTTCTAAGAAATTGGGGACTGAGCATTTTACAACTTGGAGCCCCAGGAGACTCATCTTCTGCTAGGGCATTGTGTAGTGGTCAACAAAGGAGCCTGAAGAACTGTCCATGCCTGTGCTGGGTAGCAAAGCATTGGCTGCACTCAACCTTGCAGGAAGTGGCCACAGAGGGCACTACAACTGGGGACCTGGCAGGGATCCTGACAGTTCATGGGTCAGAAGGACCAGTACTGGATCACCTCAAGAACACATACAGGGATTTGGAGGGCACAAGTCCTAAGAGCTGAGCTGCAACGGACGAGGGAAGCAAGGGATGAAACAAGTCTTTGGCAACATCCAGAGAGCAAGTGATGAGTTATAAGGAACTGAGTGACTGTCACATTGTCTGAATTAATCATTATAAGTTGGCCTGTTGTCAGATTAGTCTTTATTTCCTTTTTTTATGGTTATGCTGAATTGGTTATTTCCTTTGGTCTCCTTTTAGCTTTCCCCCACATCACTTTCTCTCTCCCTCTACTTATTTCAAAACCTTTCTCTACCAACCTAACTAACCATAATTTCCAACCATTAGTTTGTTTAGGTTACCCTAGTCAATTAACATCTTCCAAATTTATTCATCAAAACCAAAACAGGACATCTCTCACCCTTGCATTTGCTACATCCCTGGAAAGTTCACATACCCATTATATACATATATTACATATAAGGGAGAGGTACCTACTTTAAAAACACAAGGCCTTAAGCAAGAATAATCAAAATTATAAAGGTGAGAGTGGACAAAGCTATTACTCTAGAAGCAGAAGGCTTTCTATCTTGAGTTAAACCAGACTCTAAGATCCCAAAAGAAGGTATTATACTAAGAGCAACCCCAGGCATGTAGAGCAGTAACGCCAGGCCAAGCAAGGGGAAAGGCTCAATCTAAAAAACACATGAAACATGAAAAACCATGTTGGAGAGGATGTTCTGATTGTCTAAAACCCTTCAATAGTTGATTTTAAAGTAACCAAAATTTTAGATATGCCAGAAAAATAACTTAGAACTGTGCTTACAAATATGTTGGAAGACTTCAAAGATACCACAACCAAACAGATGAGAGCAACTGAAACACTGGACAAAAAGGAATCTAACTTAGAAGAAAAATTCAGCAAAGAAATTTAGATCCTGAGGAAGAATCAAATAGATATGCTAGAATTACAAAACACAGTAAATAAAATAACAATAGAATCTCCAGTATCCAGATAAGATGAATCCCAAAATAGGATTTCTGATACTCCAGAAAAAAATTGAAGATCTTATCTACTCAGATACCAAAAAGATAGAAAGATGAGAGAATATGATTAATCCTTTCAAGAGGTCTTTGATAAAATGAAGAGACACAACCTACTAATACAAGGAGCTATGAAGGAGCTGAAAAATAGTATTAGGGGGTTAGGAAATCTTTTCATTGAAATAATAGCTGAAAACTTCCCTAAACTAAGGGAATAAATAGATACCGATACCGATACCACAGAAGCATCCAGAACACCAAATAGATCAGAACAGTTCCTCTGTATGACATTATAATTGGAATGCTAAATCTAGAGAGCAAAGAAGCTATTTTAAAGGCTGCAAAAGAGAAATGCCAACTCACAAAGGCAAGCTCATTAGAATAACAGGTGACTTCTCAACATCAACTTTAAAGGCAAGGAAAGAATAGTCAGACAATACAAGTCCTGAAAAAGAATAACTGCCAAACAAGATTACTTTATCCAGTAAAATCATCTTTTAAAATAAACAGAGAATTCAAGACATTCCACAATATTGAAATGTTTAGGCTATACCTGCCCACCAAATCAGCATTGCAGAAGATCCTTAATGAAACATTGTATATGGGAGTAGTAAGACAACCCCATATGCAAGATCAAAGGAAGGAATAATAGATTTGAGGGGAACTCATGGGTACAACAGACTAAATATGAATCAAAAACTAGAAACAAACACCAAAATGATGCAGAACAATAAGCTCTTCTCAATAATTACCCTAAATGTAAACGGTCTCAACTCACCATGCAAGAGGCACCATCTGTCCAATTGGATTAAAAAGCAAAATCTCTCAATTTGTGGGATTCAAGAGACTCACTTCATCCACAAAGAACATAAAAGTCTGAAAATGAAAGGCTGGAAAACAATATACCAGGCATATAGGAATAAACAAATAAACCAACAAAAGCAGTAGTGATACTAATTTCTGACAATTTAGACTTCAATCCCAAACTAATCAGAAGGGACAAAAGTTTTCACTACATATTAAAAGGAACAGTCACCCAGGAAACCATGATGACACTTAATATTTATACATCAAATATAAGTGGCTCTAACTTCATATACGATAATATTGAAATAAAGGAACACCTTGAGTCGGACACAATAATTATGGGAGATTTTAATACCCCACTTTCTTCAAGAGACAGGTCATCAAACAAAAAAGTCAGCAGAGAAACAATAGATTTAAACAGCACCATAGACCACCTGGACCTTACACATGATGGAACTGCCTAACATTCAAATTAGAGGTATAAACTGATATTTTGCCCTTTTTAAGAAAAGTCCAGCCAAGTACAGTGGTGTATGCCTTTAGTCTCAGTGACTTGGGAGGCTGAGGCAGGAGGATCACAAGAGGCCAGAGGCAGCTTATGTAGTTTAGCAACTCCCTGTCTCCAAATTAAAAAAAAAAAAAAAAAAAAAAAAGTGCTGGGGCTGCAGCTCAGTGGTAGAGCACTTGCAAAGTGTGTGTGACGCCCTGAGTTCAACCCCCAGGTACCACAGTGAAAGGAAGGAAGGAAGAAAGGAAGAAAGGAAGAAAGAAAAGAAAAGAAGGAAAGACACCGGGCTCAGTGGTGCACACCTGTAATTCCAGTGGCTCAGGAGGTGCAGGCAGGAGGATCGCAAGTTCAAGACCAGAGGCAGTCTGTGAAACTTAGTGAGACTCTGTCTCAAAAATTAAAAAAAAAAATGGGGTGCAGCTCAGTGGTACAGCACTTGCAAAGCATGCAAGTGCAAGGCCCTGGGTTCAACCCCCAGTACAGGAGGGAAAAAAAAGGAAAGAAAGAAAGGGAGAAAGAAAGAGAGAGAAAGAAAGAAAGAAAGGAAGGCGGAAGGCAGGTTGTTATGCTTTACTCTCTACAAGAAAAATTTATATGGGCTGCTTGCCTTGTGAGCTCTATCACTTTCTTCCACCCCCAACCCAAAAGTTGAGATTTGGTTGTTATTGTTTATTGTAATTCTTAAAATTGATACTTTGCCATACTTATAGGCCACAGGAATTTGCAAAAATATTACCAAGAGTCCTGTGAATGCTTCACTCACCTTTCCCCAACAGTGATTTCTTTTATAACTATAGTATAACATCTAACACGACAGCACCTAACAACATAATATCTAAAAATATGAAGTTAACATTGCTACAGTACCTTTAGTAAATTACAGACCTTGTTCCTTTTTTGTCATTTTAGTGTACATCTATCTGAAATTTTATCGTACATCTAGATTCATGTAACTACTACCAGAACCATCTAGATGGACTGTTCCATTACCATAATGAAGTTCCCTATGCTAGTCCTTGATATTTGTACCCTCCCTGTCCTTCCCCACACATGTCCCCTGGTGACAATAATCTGTTCTGTATAATTTTGTTTACCTTCTGTGATTTCATGTGTTTAACACTAAGGAAATGGATAAAATGACACAATGAAATTTGCTATCGATAGTGATGAAAATGGAAGTACCAGAAGTTTTGAGCAAAGGTTAACAAATCAACTGCTTTGTTATATTGCCTATAATTTGTTCAGATCATTTATTTTGAAGAAGAAAGCAAAAATCATTCTAAGTAGAATATTTAGTTAGTTTTGTATGAATAGATGAACTTTGCAGTGACTTTATGGGGTTTGTAATTGGTATTTAGCTATCATTAGTACCTCAAAGTCTTCTTAAGAATTAAGAAGTCTGTTAATACCAGCAGGCTTTTTAATATCAGCAACTCAAGAGGCTGTGGTTCAAGGCCAGAGGCAGCCTGCACAAGACACTGTCTATACATACATACATACATACATACATACATACATACATACATACAGGGCTGGAGATACAGCTCAGTAGTAGAGAACTTGCCTAGCATGCACAAGGCTCTTGATTCAAAATATGGTACTAAAAAAAATTCAGATTCAGGCTAGAGTGTAGCTCGGTGGTAGAGCACATAGTCAGCATGCAAAGAGCCTGCGTAAGAATTCAAGGAGGAACAAAGAAACAAAGGAAATAATAATGAGATATCACATAATTCTACTACTCACTGCAGAAACAAGGTAATGCAAAATAAATGTTTCTCACTTAAAGCTGACTGGTTTAATTTTCCTTCTACTTCTCTGCCATATTGTGCTCATACAAGGTCTTTTGTGAAAGAACTTGCCCAAGTGTATTAGGTATGTTGTTAGTTGTTAGGTGCCATCAAGTCAGTGTTCGACTCATAGCGACCCTACATACAACAGAAAAAAACACTATTGTGGTGCGTCTCTGCTATTCATAGGGTTTTCAATGGTGGATTGATTTTTGGGAGTGGGTTTCTGGGTCCTTCTCCCAAGCCTATGGTGCCTGGTGTTCCCAGGAGGACTCCCATCCAAGTACTAACCAGGTCTGACCCTGCTCGGCTTCTGATTTCTGATGGGATCGAATGCCACAGTGCTACAGCTGCAGGCATGTGTTTGGCATATGAAATTAAATTGTCATAAAAGCCTTTCATTAAAAGCTACAATCTTGAACTTCATACAAATGGATGAAGAATATACACTCTTTTGTCTGGTTTCTTTCACACAGTAGGATATTTTTTGAGATTCATCCATGTGGTAAAATGCATGGGTGGGTACTCCACTTTTTTTCACTATTGAGTACTATTTCACTGTGTGGATAAACTACATATTTAATCCCTTGCTAATGGATATTTGGATTATTTTCCAGCTTTAGACTATTATGAATAAGGTTGGCATGACCAGTCTTGTGTAAGCTTAAAAAAATCTAATTCATTTCTCTTAGTGTTGTGGTTGTTAGGTGCCCTCAAGTCAGGTATGACTCATAGTAACCCTATGTAAAACAGAATGAAAGAATCCTCGATTCAGTGCCAGGCACAAAATCTTTTTTATGTTTAAGTCCATTGCTGCAGCCACTGTGTCAATCCATCTAGTTGAGGTCTTCATTTTTTTTTCATTCACCTGCCACTCTCTCAAACATTATGTCCTTGTGCAGGGATTGACCCATCCTAAAAATGTCCAAAATACGTAAGATGCAGTCTAGCCATCCTTACTTTCAAGGAGTACTCTAATCGTACTTCTTCTAGGACAGATCTGTTGGTTCTTTTTGCAGTCTATGGGTTGACCATAGGAGCCCATCTAGCCCACTCGGAGGACTAATCTTTACCCTCTGGGGCGAGTGACCCTTACCCTACATCCGGGTCATTTGCTCCCACTGAACCTATGGGGCAAGACGGCAATGGGTCACTTTTGCCCTACATCTGGGACCTCACTCTTCCCACCTCCCATTGAGTGGGCCAAGAGGGTACCTGAGGTCTGGTGGCATCTAACCCCCCCACCTCGGTGCCCAATTGGTCATTTCTGACCCAGTCCTGTTCCCCTGATTGGCTGACTATCAGGCCATATAAAATCTGGAGCTCAGAGATCAATGGCCTTTCTGAACACCATCCAAGAGAAGCTCACCAGGTCCTTGCAGTTCCTTAAGAGCCCAAGGCCCATTTACTCACTGGCCTAGCCTAGCCTTCAGCCTTCCTCTGACCTGCCTTTATCCTACTTCGACCTGCCTGCCACCTCTACTGGATCCTGACCTATATAACGCCGGGTACCCTACACGTACCTACATCTTCGAGAGGCAAGACTCCAAGAGACAAGCATCTGAGAGTCAAGCGCAGGGCCTCCGAAGTGGCTAAGTCCATGTGCCAGAACAACACCCAGGAGTCTCTGCCTCAGCAGCAGAGATAGCAGCTGAGTGCTTCCCTTTTCCAACTCCCCTTTTCCCTCTCCCTAACCCTCAGTCCCTTTCCCTCTCTTTTACAAATAAACCCTTGTCCTTTCATCCTGTGAGTGATGCTCTGTACTCTGGCCACAGCCTTGCCACTGGGTGCACTGTTGGAGCACCCACATCCCTACTTCCATTGACAACGCAGAGAGAGAGAGAGAGAGAGAGAGAGAGAGAGAGAAACCCCAGATAAAACCTGACAATGGTATATGCAATATTTGTCTCCAGCATCATAATTCTTTTTTTCCCAAGATTTTATTCTTTTGTTAGTTTTTCTGAATGTGGTTTTAGCTGTTGACAGTTTCATCTTGTTGCTGCTGGTTATACTTTGATTTCCCTTTATTGGCAAATGTTGGTGGGGCACAGAGTAATACAGCATTTCCTTTGACCATTATGCAACTATAACATCACTTTTGGTTACATTTTTATCAACTTAAGACGTTTATGGAACCTTTGGGCTAATATGTAGCAAAACTCATATTTGGGTTATATTCCCCTATTTTCCCCATGTACTCATGAAGTTGCATCATTTACATTGAGATTTTACTCTCCCCCTTTATCCCTCTACTTTGTTTCTCTGCCCCATCCCACCTTCTGCAATCTTCATTTGCCTTTGCTAGTTCCCTCCCTCCTTATTTCTACTCTGTATATTATCTCTTTGCTAAGTCTAATTGTGCATTTTCATATACCAATTTATGTGTAAGATTTTTTCTTTAAGATTCAGCTCCCACATGAGTAAGAACATATGGCATTTCTCTTTTTGATCTGTGTTTGTTTGCTTAAGATGATATTCTTCAGTTCCATCCATTTTGCTGCAACCAACATTATTTCATTTTTTAATTGCTGAATAGTATTCCATTGTGTATATGTACCATAATTTTTTTTTGTCCATTCTTCTGTTGATGGGCACCTTGGTTGGTTCCAAATCCTTGCTACTGTGAAGAGTGCTGCATTGAATATAGAGATGCAGGTGTCTCTGTGGTATGATGACTCATCTCCCATTAGGTATATTCCCAGGAGTGGTATAGCTAGGTTGTATGGCAGTTCTATTTTTAGTTTTCTGAGGTATCTCCATATTGATTTCCAAAGTGGTTGAACCAATTTACAGTCTCACCAACAGTGTAAGAGGGTTCCTTTTTCTCTACATCCTTGCCAGCATTTGTTATTATTTGTTTTGTTGATCTTGGCCATTCTTACTGGAGTTAGGTGGAATCACAGAGTTGTTTTTGTTTGCATTTCCCTAACAGGTATATAGAGCATTTTTTCATGTGCTTCTTAGCCTTACAAACTTCTTCATTAGAGAACTGTCTGTTCATTTCCTTTGCCCATTTGCGAACCGGGTTATTTGATGTCTTGGGATTTGCTTTCTTGAGTTCTTTATAAACTCTAGAAATTAGTCCTCTGCTGGATGTGTAGGATGTGAAGATTTTTTCCCATTCAATGGCCTCTTCCTTCACTCTGTTGATTGTTTCCCTTGCAGTACAGAAGCTTTTTAATTTCATGTAATCTCATTTGTCAATTCTTGGTGCGATTTCCTGAGCAACTGGAGTCTTGTTAAGGAAATGCTTTCCTATGCCTGTGTGTTGGAGCATGTTTCCTATCTTTTCTTCTAGTAGTTTTAAGGTTTCTGGTTTTATGTTGAAGTCTTTTATCCATTTAGAGTTGACTTTTGTGCAAATTGAGAGATATCTGTTTATTTTCAGTTTTCTTCAGATTGATATCCAAATTTCCCAGCAGCACCTGTTGAAGAGGGGCTGGGGTTTAGTTCAGTTGGTAGAGTTCCTGCTTTGCACTATCTGAGGAATAGGGTTCAATCCTCCGCACCATAAAATTGGGAGATAAACATGGCAGTCCATTCCCAAAAACAATCCCAAAACAATTAGCTATTGAAAACCCTATGAGACTTGCTATGAGTTGGACCTGACTCGATTGCACCTAACAACAAAAAATTTGTTGAAGAGGCTACCTTTTCTCCATTTTGCATCCTTAGCCCCTTTGTCAGAGATCAGGGGGATATAGCTGAGTGGGTGTATCTCTAGGTCTTCAATTCTGTTTCATTGGTATTCAGGCCTATTTTTGTGCCAATACTAACCTGTTTTTGCTAGTATAGCCCTAAGGTATGAAGTCAGGAATTGTGATTCTGCCTGCACTGGTTTTGCAGCTTAAGATTGTTTTGACTATATGTGTTCTTTTGTGTTTCCATATGAATTTTTAGATTATTTCTTCCATTTCTGCAAAATCTGTCATTGAGATTTTAATGGGAATTGCATTAAATCTGTAAATTGCTTTTGGTAGTATTGCCAGTTTTACAATATTGATTCTCCCAATTCATAAGCAGGGAAGGTCCTTCCACCTTCTTGTATCCTCTGCAATTTCTTTCTTTAATGTTTTGAAGTTTTCCTTGTAGAGATTTTCAGGGTCTTTGGTTAGATTGATTCTTAAGTATTTCAGTTTTAGCTGGACGTGGTGGTGCACACCTGTAATTCCAGCGGCTTGGGAGGCAGAGCCAGGAGGATTGCAAGTTCAAGACCAGAGGAAGTCTGAGTAACTTAGCGAGACACTGTCTCAGAAAGTAAAGGAAAAAAAAGGGGGTTGGGGGTGCAGCTCAGTGGTCCAGCACTTGCAAAGCATGCAAGCACGAGGCCCCGGAATCAACCCCCAGTACTACAAAAAAAAAAAAAAATTCAGTTTTTGGTGGACTATCATGAAAAGAATTGTTGCCTTAATTTCCTTCTCTTCCTGCTCACAATTGGTGTAAAGAAAGGCTACTGATTTTTGAGTGTTTATTTTATATCCTGCTAGTTTCCAGCATCATAATTCAAGAGTATCAATTCTTTTCCTGTCTCCCTTATTCAATGCATAGCTTTCACAAAATTGTCATGGCATGAGTCAGGCACAACTTCATCTTCAATGTGACTTTACTTTTCAACACTTTGAAGAGGTGTTTGCAACAGCTCTTTCCTATGCAGTGCGTCTTTTGATTTCTTGACTACTGCTTCTGTGGGTGTTGATTGTAGAACCAAGTAAAGCAACATCTTTGACAACCTCAATTGTTTCTCCATTTATCATGAAATTGTGTACTGACCCAGCTGTAAGGATTTCTGTTTTCTTGATGTTGAGGCACAATCCATACTGAGGGCTGTATCAGTGCTGTAATCTTTCACCATAACTCTTCTCTTAAATATGTTACTGGAAATGGAACTGCTGGATCAGAAGGTAAATATTTGTTTAACTTCACTGGAAGCTGCTAAAGTGTCCCAAAGTGGTTGAATGAGGTTTTCAATGTTAATATCTGATGACAAAGATCAGGCAAGTGGCTACTTCTGGGCTAGATGGGAGTTACTGGATGGAAGAGGGAATAAGGCAACCATGTGAGATGATGGAAAGTTCCATGTTTCACTCTGGGTGTTGGTTATATGGATAAGTAAAAGCCACTGCTTTCTATACTTAACATCTGTACATATTACCTTATGTAATTTATACCATAATATTTTTAAAACTACACAATCTGTGGTTACCTGAACCCATCTCCTCTTATCAATCTAATCTCCATCACATTTTATTTGCCTTTTATAATTCTTCCCCAATCCATTCTCTCTATAAATATCCATCTAAATATCATTAATTTTGCCTCTCACAACAAAACAAAATCTGATTATTTCTCAAGTCAGCATTTCAAACGTTCTTGTTGTTAGGTGCTGTTGAGTTCAGTCCAGCTCAAACCAACTCTATGTACAACAGAACAAAACACTCTCTGACACTGTGCCATGCCTGGCACTATTATCAGTGGTTCTCTGCTATTCATAGGATTATCAATGGTGGATTTTTTGGGGAGTGGATTGCCAGGTCCTTCTCCCTAGCCTGCAGCACCTGGCATTCCCAGTTGGTCTTCCATCCAAGGACTAACCAGGCCAACCCTGGGCTTCTAAGATCAGGTGGGATTGGATGCTAGGGTGCTCTTGCTGCAGACTTTCAAACATTATGATAGTTAAAATATCTTCTATGTGCCAATCTTGTCCATGATAAATAGTTCCAATTCCTCAGTTGACATATTCTTCAGAAATTTTCAGCTATTTTTGTTACTGGTCAATGGGTAATTTCAAAAAATGAGAGTCAAAAATAAAAACAATCCTTTCAGTACTTCAAATCTGACCAGCACAGAGCTCAGAGGAAATGTGCAGGCTGAGGAGTTATGGCCACTACTCCTCTCAGAACTCCAGCTAGGACCGCTGTGGCATTGAGTAGCTGAGAGTCCTCATTTGTTGCTATAATGATGTGTCCAACAAAACTTTTCAGATTCTATTCCAATTGATTTCAAAGTCTTTTTTTTTTCTTTTCCATGGGCCATGAAAATTTCCTGAAAATATGACAACCTACAGGCAGTATTTTATATTTGACTCTATTAAATTTCAAGACTTAAAATTAACTCTGTACCATTAGATTTTAGTGATTTCAGCACATCAGTCTAGCATGTTAGTCATCTTTCTAATTCAAGCAGCTACCCACAGCTTTGCTCCATCCATTCATTTCATAAGCACACCTTCTTCCCTAAATGATCAATATCATTGTCAAAATTGTCAACATTTATTGAGGGCTTACTAAAAAGAAGGCATTGTGTACATATTATCCTATTTAATCCTCAGAGTGAAGTTAAGTGATAGGACTGTTAGGGAAAAATGAGGCCTAGAACAGTTAGGAAATATGTCAGTGCTACATAGTTATAATAAATATGAGCTATCTGCAGAGTACATGATCTTTGCCTGTGCTATATTGTTTCGAAGATCTGATTTTTAAAAATGATTATGGTAATACCAACAAGAAGATCTGGGAATAGGATTCTAGAGATCAACATCAATTTGTAATTGTCTACAATGATATATGTGCAACCATTTATTAATTTGGTATTATGACCATATTATTCCATGTTACTCAAAAGGATAGCATTAAAAGCATTACCAAATGTTTTGTTTAAAGCTATAAACACTTCTATGAGATCCCTCCAATATAGAAACATGAAAGAAAATGGTAATTTAACAAGATATACATTTAAACACTATAATATAGAATATAAATATTTTCATATCCACTGTTATCTGTGTTCATTTGGCACAACTTCTTCAGCATTTTAATGTTGAGTCTCCTATCAGCTTTTTTTCCCTAAATGCTCATAAATCACATAATCATATTTTCTGGAATTACACTGGGATTGATTAATTTGTTGAAATTTTTAAAAAGTACTAAAGGAAATAGAAAATTGAATGAACAGGTATAACTTTTTACTAACTAATTAATGCAATATTTTCTGTTCCAAAGAGTACTGCTGTAAGATGTTATTTGTTGTTGTTGTTTGGTGCTATTGAGTCAGTGTCCAACTCATAGTGACCCTACGTACAACAGGTGAAGCACTATTGTCAGTGCTTCTTTGGTATTCATTGGGTTTTCAATGGTTGAGTGTTTTTTTGGAGTGGGTTGCCAGCTCCTTCACCCAAGCTTATAGCACCTGGTAGTCCCAGGTGGCCTTTAACCCAAGTACTAACCAGGCCTGACCCTGCTTAGCTTCTGAGATCTGACAAGACCAGATACCACAGTGCTATAACTGCAGGCTGTAATATAGAAGCAAAGAATTGGACAATAGCCCAGGACTGTCAAGGTCATGTCCCTCTGTAATTTTTTTTTCTTTTTCAGATACAGAAATACCAGCCTAGCAGAGTATGGTGGTATATGCATGTAATCCTAGTACTCAAAAGGCGAGCCAGGAGGGTGCAAGTTCACAGCCACTTTGGTCTACATAGCAAGACCCTGTATTAAACAATAAAAATGAAAAATAAAAAAGAATCTGGGTGTGGTGGCTCATTCCTGTAATCCCAGAGACTCGGGAGGCAGAGGAAGAGAATCACAAGTTCAAGGCCAGAGGCAGCCTACCTAACTTAGTGAGACCCTGTCTCAATATAAAAAATAAAAAATGGACTGGGGGGCAGTCCAGTGGTAGAGCACTTGCAAAGTACATGTGAGGTCCTGGGCTCAGCTCCCAAGTACGGAGGGAGAGAGAGAGAAAGAGTGAGCAAGTGAGAGAGAGTGAGTGAGAGAGATAGAGAGAGAGCGAGAGAGAGAGAGAGAGAGAGAGAGAGGCAGCATGAGAGAGAGAGTGTGCTAAATGATATTCTTAAGAGCCAGTAACTAATAACTGATATAACTGATCTTGCAATACCATGTCCTAGTCACATCCTACCGCCTATTGTGGTACCTGTTTTTATTTTCCTGATCATTATTCTCTTATACTTTCCTCTTCATTCTGCTTGAAAAATGGCTTCACAGATTGAAGTCTCTAGGTTTTTACTTCCTCTGGACTCTGGCCACCCTAAACACTTGCTTACAGGCTTATGTTTCACTTGGATATACTAATGTAGATATTTGCCTTTTTATCTTTTCACATACTTTAATCATTTGTGTTTCCTTAGCATCTTTTTCCATTGGAAGTAACTATAATTTCATATTTTAGAATCTCCCAGTCTTTCTAAACCATTTCCCACTTAAAGAAAAAATAAAAAAAGACTCCATACATCTTACTCCAAATAGAACCAGCAAAAAATAATTTATGTTTATTGCATCTCCATTTATGGGTTCATATTCATCTTTCCTTTGAATTAAAAAAGCACGGCTTTTTGTTGTTTTTGTTTGTTTTTAGATGCAAAGTACATGTCTATGCCTCATATTCCTTTTTCTCATGATAACTATTAGTCTTATTCCTTATAGTTATTCCTTTCTGTTAAGAATTACACCAGTAAGAATGGCCAAGATCAATAAAACAAATAACAACAAATGCTGTCAAGGCTACGGAGAAAAGGGAACACTCTTACTTTGTTGGTAGAGCTGTAAACTTGTCCAACCACTATGGAAATCAATATGGAGGTATCTTAATAAACTGAAAATAGATCTACCGTTTGACCCAGCTATAACACTATTGGGAATTTACCCAAAGGGAGATGTGTCATCATACCACAGAGACACCTGCATCTCCATGTTCAATGCAGCACTTTTCACAATAGCAAGGATATGGAATCAACCAAAGTGCTCTTCAATAGAAGAATGGATAAAAAAACTATGGTACATATATACAATGGAATACTACTCAGCAATCAAAAAATGAAATAAGGTCATTTGCAGCAAAATTGATGGAATTAGAGAAAATTATTTTAAGTGAACGAACACAAGCTCAGAAAGAGAAACACCACATGTTCTCACTCATGTGTGGGAGCTGAGTCAAAATTATAGGCAGGAAAAAATCCTATACAAAGATCAGATCATAATAAAAGAAAAAAGAATGGTATTATTATAGATGGTCTCGAAAATGCATGTAATAGTTCTGACAAGGTAAAAAGAAAGTTCACTGCAGGAAAAGTTTCTATCTTAAACAGAACTGGAACCCAAGAATATATAGAAAAATATTATACAAAAAGACAAGTAAATTGTAGATAAGTCTTTGATGGGGGGTGGCGGAGGGGGGAGCGTACAAGAGGGTAAGGGGGAACCTATATGAATAATGTACAACAAAATGCACATATGGAAAAGTCACAATGAAAAGCATGTCAGAATGAATCACATTAAGATGTACATTAAAAATTTCCAATAAAAAAAAGAATTAAAACCAGGCCATGATTTGTATGCTTTTTCTACTTTAGTAGTGACTGAAGTGTCAGCAAGGCATGAGTTTATCAGATCCTTTGATTTTAGCAGATGAGAGGTATAGATCTGCCTATGTATGCATTCATATCATGTAGTACTCTGTCTCCAAGTTCAGCCTTCAGTAGGTGGACAGTCCACCTGCTTCCCATATTCCACATTTCTTCTCTTCATGTCATTGTTTCAACCCAGCAGAAGTTGGAAGGTGCTGATGGGTTGCATGGGCACTGGCAGCCTCTCCAGTGTGTCCCAGTCACATGCCCTAAAAGTATTGAGGGTTATGCTGGGTCTGCATCTTCCTCACCTTCCTGTGGTTGAGAAAGCTTCAGAGAACAAATGAAATTAAATGGTTAGAGATTAAAATAGGAAGTTGTGCTCACTCAGGAGAAAAAAAAGGCTTCAGCATTGGGATTCCTGTTTGCTATTTAAAAGGAAAAAAAAAACAGCTTTTACCAACTCATAACTTTATATTAGTGTTTGGAAAACCTTCCAGTTGCCTCCTTACAGGAGAACATGGGGCCTCACTGCAGTGTCTGAAATCACCTTTTGGTCATCTTCAGAGCACTGCACTCACGTCTGAGAGTTTGCACACTGCTCATTTCTCAACCACCTCAGCTCAAGTGAGAGCAGGGGATGGGCCACCGTGCCACTCCCTTCACTCTGCAGTTAGTCTAAGCCTTCCTCTCCAAACTTGCTACTCCAAACTTGCCTCTCATGCATTTAGAATAAAATTGCAGCAAGATGCAAAGTTCTTTAAGGTCAGGCCCCTAACTTGCCCAGAGCACCTGCCATTTGCTATATCCCTCCTTTATCCCTCTGCTTTGTGGGACACAGGGACTTCCCCACAGAAGCCATGCCAATCTTGACCCTGTACCTTTCAATATGCTCTCTTTAGCTCAAATGATTTCAGTGTTTGGGTCAGTTCAGATATCACCTCCTCCAGGAAGGCTTCCCTTACTTCCCCTTGATGGGTGAGGAATCTCTTCCAGCTTATGTTAAAGTCTATCACAATCTTTACACTTTACAGCAATTAATTATTCTCTTATTTACCTCTCCTACTTTCAGGGTATACTTTAGGAGTAAAAGCTGTATTTCTTTCTCATTTTGTATCCACAACACCAATGTCTGCAATATAGTTGGTGGTCAGTGTTTGCTGAACGAAATCCTGGCTTAGTGTACTAACACCTCAAATCTCTTGATATGAGCTTCCTTTCATTTGGCAACATTTACATCTAATTTTGCTCCTGAAAGCCAAAAGCAATCAGTGCTGATGGGAGTTTTACTTCTCACCATATGTGCATTACATTTGCTTTTGGTTGTGGAGTTCCAACAGGATGTATGAAACTGTATTGGTGCTCTAATCTAGATGTCTATTTGAAATAGGAGTGGAATGAGAAAGTGGGAAAGTAAAGGAAAGAGGTAAAACCTGAGTTGAAGAAAAATAAGAGACTCTGGCTAGAAACAAGTGAGGCAATTCAAACCTTTCCTGGTTCCTCAAGGACCCTTTATTGGAATTATGCTGCTGAAAGAAAAGGTCAGCTTAGGAAGAATGACTCTTAAATTTTCACAAGTCATAAAGGGCTCATAATAGCAAAAATTCAATGCAATAATCTTGGAAAAAAAATCCCACAGAGCAAAACTTTAGGTAGATCAAACAATTTTCAATGATAATCTTTTCCACTGAATTTTCTTCTGTTCATCTACCAAAAGTAGTAAGTGACATGTAGTTTAAAATGGGTCACTGCAGTTCCTATGTATGAGATAGGTCAATGGAAGGTCAATTCTTGTATTTATGATTCTAAAATATTTTCATGGGTAGCATCCACCGGATAAATCAATCCTAAACTGCATCGCACATGAGGGCACTATGTCACAGGGCATCTTCATTCACTCATTGACCACACATGTTCCCAATGACCACCCTATCACAAAGGAGTCCAAGACAAAGAGGACACAGGGACTGCCCTCAGAGAATTTCTTTCTCTGCACTGCTCACAGATGCAATGAACACTGCTTCATCTTCATCAAACAGATCACTCTGTGTGTGTGTGTGTGTGTGTGTGTGTGTGTGTGTGTATGTGTGTGTGCGCTCTCAAGCACATGTGTGACATCTTTCTCCACTAGAGTGAAAACTTTGTCAAACAGTACAGGTCACATTTATCTCTGAATCCAGAAACATCTAGAACTTAGTATGTTCAACATAATAAGGCTTTAATAGATTCTTGATGAAATAGTTTGAAAAAATTATTCTAACTATTCTGTCATCTTTTAAGGTTATGAAGTATCAAGTACAGACTGAATAACCCTAATCCAAAAATCCAAAATCAGAAATGTCTCAAAATCTAATACTTTTTAACTGTCACTCAAAAAGTTTTGAATTTTAAAGGATTTTTGATTTTCAGGTTAGGGATGCTCAAGTATGCAAATATTCCCAAATCCAAAAAACTCCCAAATCTGAATCACTTCTGGCTGCAAGTATTTGAGATATAGGATACTCAGTCTGTACCCCTTTTTCTTAGTCAGATCACAAATTGATGTCATCTCTTTCAGACATACTTGAAGTTCATATTAACCTAGCCCAGGTGGCCTTCACAGATGCTCTTGGAGCCATGAACTAAACAAACAAAACTGGAAAACAAGTGAACAAAAAAGCAGTCCATTTCTCCTTTATGCTCTGTGGACTTTGATGTGTTCCATTACAGGGTGCTGCCCTCCATGTGGATGTTGTCAGTGAAATTTCTCCATTTATTCCTATTCATGATATGATGTAAAGAGAACAACAGAAATACTTAATTTTATCCTTGAATTTTTGTTGCTATTGTTGGTTGCAGGCAGTGTGAGGTCTTTTTGCTCCATCTTCTAAAAGCCAATCCAAGATTGCATTTCAACCAAAGGAGAAAATTCACCGAAGAAATAGAAAGGATTGATGTGTAAGAACCTTAAAAAAAAATGTGCCACCTGGGAGAGCAATGATTCAATTGGGAAATTCTACATGACCTTAGCAATTTTGGGCAGGGGGAAGAGCAGGCAATGTGTGTTCACCTATACCCAGAAAAATTCTTCTTCTGCTATAAAGCCAAACACCAGATGTGATTTGCAACTTCTGGACTGGATTACCCCAGAAGGTCTGTCTGAGGGCCCTTTTGTGGCTGGTGCCTTAGAGCCAAACAAGGCAGTTTCTGTGTTGGAAATGGTTGGCTGGGGAGGAATGTTTTACCTTGGTAAATTATGATAACTGGGCAATAAGGATTACTAAAGCCAACATAAATTTAGAGGGTTTGTCCATGTGCCAACTATGTGACTCACAGATGTATGCATTCATGAAAGGTCTTCTCCATCACCAGAGACAGACGTTTCTCGAAGTTCTCATCAAAATGACATCTATTATAAGAACTCCTGCTCACTGCATATATAGTCCATCACCTGACAGTCTATCATCTGTTCAAAAGTGACCTCAAAGGCTTAGTCCTCTTGGCAGATCTACCTCTTGGTATTCATATCAGCAGAGAATCTAGTTGACAGCTGTGCAGGGTCATTTCTCAGCAACTCATTCTTATAGGCCTGGAGCCACAGCCCATGGTATCAGTACCAATGGCTATTTTCTTCCTTGAAGTAGCAAGTGATTCATTTGCCCATATTTTATACAAGAATTCTCTTTAAACATTTGCTTGGCCTCCTTGATCTTTTCCATAACAGCTAACCCAGGGAAAGGAGCTGGACTCAGTTTAGAGTCACTAAAAAGGACTAACAGTATTTCAAACCATCTTTTTGCAAATGTAGCCCAATTTTGTGGTGAGTGTTTCAGAAGCTGCTGTTTCTGTGGCATCAAAACTTACATCAAATGCTTGACTGAAAACCAGATTTAGAGATCTGGACAGCCAGATGCTGATGAGTACAGATCTTACCAGTCCTCTTGACATCTCAAATCCCTCCTATTCTTGCTTCCTTCTCAAACATAAATGGGAAACAGACTAACCAAAAGACAGGGTATCTGGTGGCCATTTCAAAGAAACTGTGATGATAGTTGAATAACCTGTGCTGGCTATAAGGGCTTGGGTAATGAACAAGGTTAATGGAATTTTTACTTATAACTATATGCTGATTCCACAAAACAATACCACCAAAAGGCTTATTTTATGAATTGTCTCGACATACAGTGATTCCCTAATGACTTTCTTTACAACTTCTGTTTTCAGTCTGTTGGGATGAAAGTATTCCCTCCAGTGTTAGAACTGTGCTCTGTTCTAGAAAGTACATCCTTTACATATTACCAGAGGGCAGATAATAAAGCTAATTAGGATGGGCTTGATGACATCAGAAAAAAAGATCTCGATATAGTTGTTGTGCCTTCCACCATACTACTTTGGTATCCTATCTCATCAGATCTTCAAAGCTAAGCAGGATTGGGGCTGGTTAGTACTTGAATGAGAGACTGCCTGGGAATATGAGGTTGGTGCTGTAGGCTTGGGAGAAGGACCTGGCAACCCACTCCCAAAAAATAATCAGCCATTGAAAACCCTATGAATAGCAGAGAGGCACTGACAATACTGTTTCTCTTATTGTATGTAGGGTCACTATGAGTAGGGCACTGACTTGACAGCACCTAACAATAGCAGCAACAACAACAACAACAACAACAACAACATAGTTGTTGCATTTATGTAACATTTGTGACTATAAAAAAGACTAGTTGTTCCTTACAGGGAAGTTTGTGTTCCCAAATTTAGGACAATCACTGAAAGACTTGACAGTATAAATAGCCAAAAGACCTTGGATATGGATTTTCAGTGATGCAAATTGCTCTGAGGTTGAAGTTGCTCTGAATCCAAAAAACAATTTGTCTTTTGATCAGGAGTGAAAATTTCTGTTTTCAGCTTTCCAAATATTTAAGAATTGTAGATAAACTAAGCATTTCTCAGTTCTTATGAAACATTTATGCAAATATCCTATCATATCCATAATTAATTTTAATAACAGGACACAACATTGCCTTTTGTAGAGGCAAAAGACAGGGCTCTTATCTCACATTTCAACTGGCATTTCATGTGTGGTTTTCTATTTGAACAAGAGTGATCAAAAACAGTGAAGTTCTAAAGTAGCAACCTGGGCTCTTTAGAACAGTGAATAGTTTCTCATCTCTTACTGTGTCCCACTCAGTTCTAAATACTTAACATAGATTGTTGTTGTTGTTGTTGTTGTTGTTGTTGTTGTTAGGTGCCATCGAGTCAGGTCCAACTCATAGCAACTCTTATAGGGTTTTCAATGGTTGATTGTTTCAAGATTTCTTCTAAAGTGGACTGCCACATCCTTCTCCCATTTTTGCAGTGCTGGGGATACAAACCCAGGTGCTCAGAGAATATGGAACAACACTCTACCAACTGAGCTAAATTCCAGCCCCTAACACAGATTAAGCTACTTTAACCCTCAGAACAAATTACCAACTGTATCTTGAACAAGATACTTAGCCTTTTTACTCCTTTATTCCATTTCCAGAGAAAAAAACTGAGGCTTAGTAGATTGAAGAATTTAAGTTCACTGAGCTAGGCCTGGAAATGCAAAGTTAAGACTTGACCGACCTCCTCCCCATAGCTCACTACTGCTGTTTGCAATCTCCAGAGATCTTAATGAGAGACAGGCATTACCAGATGCTCCCAAACGCACTGTGTAGCCCTGACATTCATGTTCACATGCACTGTGAGATTCTTCTAAAATTGAAATGCACAAATGCTAATGAATAAGAAACACATGAATTCTTTTCCACACTTATCTTTGAGACTAAAGTTTTCAACCTAGGTGGCCTAAGAACTTCTTTGAAACGCAATCCAAAGCTTGTAACAACTTTCACAATTGCTTCTAAGTGAAGGTTCTGATGACTTCATGATTTTGAAAACATTACTCTTCTTTAGAGCCAATATATGACTGGGAAAAAAAGATGGTAAATCTCAAATTAAAGGAAAACTATATATCAAATCCCCTTTGTGACCAAAGAAATCAAATATGAGATGACTGATGATGGAAAGCCATGTTTTGAAGATAGCTTCAGAAAGACAAGCAAATGTAGATATACTCATTTCTTAAAGCATGATTGGAAAGGAATCTTTAAAAAAATTTGGCATCACTGACTGCACCACTGCCCCAGCCCACCTAATTCATGCTGTGGTAAGAGTGAAAGAGGCAAAGCACATCACTTTTGCAAGGCTTACGTTTATGGAAAACACATGGGCTTTAGAGCCAGCTGTACCTGGATTTGAATCCCAGCTCTGCAGTTGTCTAGGAATGTGTGGTCTTATAAGTTACCTAAACTCACAAAGCTTGTTTTCGGCATCTGCTAAAATGGAGTAACTACCTCCTTGCAAAGTTATTGTCAGGATATAGCTAATACCTATAACGTGCCGGTAGGTTTTCAATAAAGTGGAGCTAACAGTAACAAGAACAATGGTATTAATTTTAAAAGTTTCAAAATACTGCCAACAGCAGAGAGAGTGTGTGATGGTTAAAAGCACAGGCCAGACATGGACCACCTCCATGTTTACCCTTGTCTTTCCTTTTCTCGTAGCATTCACATTATGTTTAACAATAATTGCTCTCAGTTGATCTCTTTCCTCTTACATCTACATGGCTTTACTTTGACATTGTAGGCACTTCCTCTCAGCAAAATAATTCTCAGCCACACCACGACTGTAAAATGGGATTAACAATAGTATGTGGTGAGGATAAATGACTTCATTCATGAAAGCTTAGAATCATGTCTGACAGACACATTATAAGAACCCAATAAATGCTTGCTGCTGTTGCCATTGTGGTTACTTTAATCATTGTGTGAAGGACATTATAGAACCTTGACCAACCACCTGGATAAAGACTGCCCACTTGTAATATTGGTTAATAAACTGAAAATAGAACAGTATGAAAACCCCTGAGGATGACAAGATAGCATTCAGATTATTAGCTGAAATAAAACATGAAACATTGTCTCAAGAGCAAAATCAATGTTGTCTCAAGGGAAAACTCAAAATTAGACTGCGGATTATAAGAGGTATGACTAATTAACTGGTAATCCTAGTAGAGACCTAGGTTTTACAAAAGTACTTCACGTATGAGGAGTTTGTGAATGTCAAGGATTTTTAAACTCAAGGCCTGACTTTTTTTTTAATAGTACAGAAGAACAATGAGGCAAAAGGAATATACTTTATCTGCCTCCTTTCCCCAAAGCAGCAGCAGCAGCAGCAGCAGCTTCTTCCTCTTCCTCCTCCTCTTCCTTCTTCCCCTTTTCCTTCCTTGTCTTCTTCTTCTTCCCTTCCCTTCCCTCCCCCTCCCCATTCTTCTTCTTCTCCTTCTTCCTTCTTCTTCTCCCCTCCCCCTCCTCCTCCTCTTCCTCCTTCTTCTTCTCCTTTTCCTTCCTTGTCTTCTTCCATCTTCTTCCCCTGTGTCTTCTTTTTTTCTAAATCTTTTTTGCAAAATTCAGAAGGACAGCACTAATTCCATTCTGTCACATCCCAACACACTAATTAAAAATTCAGGCACTTAACAAAAATAAAAAAGGACTTCTCTACCCATAAGCCATCCAAGAAACAGCCACCCAACCAGAGCATTCCAATTTGAAAAGATACCATACAATCCTGTTGTTTTGTATGTGGCTCTATTGCGAGGGATGGAGGGGCTAGAGTTCAAAGTGCTGTCTCCAGCATCTCATAAATAAGAATTATTTTGAACTATGGCGATGAACAGGGTGGCTCTAGAAGCTGTCTATGCCAAGGCCTCTAAGTACGTCCTTCCTTGCACAGAGCCAGATAAGGGGCCAGTAACACAGTTAAGATTCTTCAAGTCTCCAGGAAAAGTAATGGGGATGAACTTGAAAGAACCCATTTCATGGTATTAGATGAAGAACAAGAGACATGTTTTACAATAGTCGAGTAGTTGCAACTCACTCATCAAGACCAGTAACTTCAGCAGTCACTTCATTATATTTCTACTGTAAATGATGCAGGCCTGAGCCAAATCAGTATTAAAACTCCCTTGAGAATTTAGTTGAGGCTAGGTCATCTACACTCAAAACTCAACTCAAAACTCCTAAGGAGGCATCTCAGCAGCAGTATGTGTCCTGCCCCTATTGAGGCTCTTTTTCCATGAATAATGAACAGAACATTATCTCTGTTGCCAGGTACACAACATAAACAAAGCTCTACACAAGAGCTTTGATATGTTGAGTTTGTCTACTTGCAACAAAGGAATTTTTCAAAGTGTGAGCCAAGTTACAGTGGAGGGTGGGATAGGCTATTTTAACAAATAATGTGAACATATGTTATCAGAATCTAATAAATTAGCTTTTGGTTGTTATAAATTAGAGGCTGTGTAATGGGATACATAGAGACGATGAATAGCTCCAAATGAGTTCATTTCTTTATTCTACAGTTTTATGACATAAGGTTGGTGATTTCTTATTTATTTATTTATTTATTTTCTCCTTTTTTATAGGAAATTTTTAATGTACACCTTAATGTGATTCATTCTGACATGCTTTTCATTGTGACATTTCCATATATGCATTTTGATGTACATTATTCATATAGGTTCCCCCTTACCCTCCCCTATGCTTCCCCCCCACCCTCCCCATCTAAGTCTTCTCTATCTTTTACTTGGTAATATTTTTCTATATGTCCTTGGATTCCAGTTCTGTTTAAGATAGAAACTTTTCCTACAGTGATCTTTGTTTTTATCTTGTTAGAACAACTGCATGCATTTTCTAGATCATTTATATTGACATCATTCTTATTGGGTCTTTTCCCCCTTTTATTTTGATCTGACCTTTGAATAGGATTTTTCCTTCTTATAATTTTGATTCAGCTCCCACATATGAGTGAGAACATGTGGTGTTTCTCTTTCTGAGCTTGTGTTTGTTCACTTGATTTCTGTAATGTATTTAGATCTTCACGAAAGAACCTATTGAGACTTGTGATCTCAAAGATTCTACTGGTTAAATCCTTATTTCTTAAGCCTTGACATATCAGGTTGGGTACAGGTCAGCACTGGCCATGAGCACATGAACCTTGCTGTGGCATTTGAAAAAGTACACTTTCTCTTGAACCCATGGGCCTGGGACTAGGTTCCTTTGGTAGTAAAAGTATATCAATGGTATGAGCATTGTGCCTACAAGGAAGTCTCATAGTTTAGACCTCCAAGCTTAGACCACTGCTCAGCTGAACAGTGAGATTCTAGCATATAAACAGAGAATAAAAGTAAGCTGACATGAAGGCCAAACAGTCTTCATTTTGTTTACTTTAAAGTGTTCCACAAATACACCTCCCTCTTTCTAAAATCAGTTCCATATTAAGTAGCATATATCTTGTTACAAAGGGTACCCATGTCTGCACAGGCAAAATGATGCCATTACTGGCTTAGGACTTTTAGTTTCCATCTATTTGAGCATGAATTTGAGGAAAACAAAACAAAAACAAAAACAAAAATAGCCTCACAATACCTCAGTTCCCTTAGTGGATAACAACTGCACCCAGTTCAGAGATGCCTTATGATTAATTCTGTGTCAAAAATAAGACCCAAATGATATAATTTGCTCTACATGTTTGATGAACTCTTAGAAATTTGTGATCTGAGTAACTCTTTAAATGAACTAAAGATGCTTATTAAAGAAAGAATATTTTATGAGGCAAAAAATGATTATGTAATATAAGTAACCACTCTATAACATCCATTTTATAGGAAAATATGTTTATTTTAGGGAGAACTGATGAAATAAGTCAAAATAGTATCAAGTTCTGCAGAAATTCTAGTCATGGGAGGTAATTATGCAGATAATTTTTGTATGATTGATTAAACAGTGACTTTGTGGATGATAGCAGCACCAGTAGAAGAGTTTTTAAATCTGCAAGATGTGCCGGTTTATTTTTCTGGTTTGTTAAGAACCGGCAAAATAGAATAAATTCATGGGTAAGTACCCAGAACAGTGAAGGGTCTTCAAAGACCATCATGTAAAGAAATGAGGATAGTCTGCTGATGAGGAAAAGAACTAGGGTTAAGGAAATGTGATTTCACCTCCAAATATTTACTGAGCTGTCATATGTGCAAGGGCTACTAGCTGTTCTACATTGCTTCAGAGGCAGGAATAATGAACAGGTAGTGGTCACAGTAGTAAATCACTATGGCATCACAGTAAGATCCCTAACAGTTTATGCTCTCTCAAATGGATATGTGCTGCCTGCAGAGGGATTTCTGACTATGCAGGGAATAAAGCAGAGTACACATAACTGCCTGGCAGGGAGAGTGCTGGGGGAGTCTACACAGAGGGAAGGAGAGAAAGGAGGCACAATCACATGATGTTTCTATCCCAGCTAAGCATGAAATTCTAATACTCTACAAAAATCTTCATAAAATTATTGTGGAAAATTACTTAAGAGGAGAGTTACCAAAGTACAATGCTACTTGACATGATCCTTCTAATGTAATCAATGTACTTTATCAAGAAGAGAGGAGTTCTCTATTACATAAAAATACCCAAGGACTTACCATCATACTTTGCTAGGACTGCCTGAACATCAGCATAGGCTTGTAGCTCCAGAAGTGCTTCTAAAAGGTTTTCGTGGATGTTGAACATACTTAGAAGGGGGAACTCCTTCATTAACTAGGAAAAAAGAAAACAAAGAATAATTCACACGTTAAATATTTCTTATATTTTATTGTATATGTTTAAGGCATATAACATGATGTTTGGATATATGTACAAATAGTAAAATGATTACTAGAATCAAGTATTTTAAGAATATTTCTTATTTTTAAAATATAATTGACATTGAATTATATATTCCCATAAAGGTACAATAGAATCCTTATAAGTATAATTAATATTGGGTTATTATAAGCAGTCACAATTATTTTTCAAGCATCAAATGCTTCTTTTTTCTGATATTTAGAAAAATGGCATGTTTGAATTTGTGTGACTCTAAAATGAAAGAGGGGCTGTGTTTTAGCTCAGTTGGTAGAGTGCTCCTCTGCACTCTCTGAGGCCTGGGTTCAATCCCTAGCACCACAAAAATGGGAGAAAGACCTGGCAGTCCACTCCAGAAACAATCCCAAAACAATCAGCCCTTGAAAACTCTATGAATAGTAGAGAAGCACAGATATAGGATATAGTGTTGGGCATGGCACAGTGTTGGGGAGTGTTTCGTTCTTTTGTATATAGGGTTGCTATCAGTCAGACCTGACTCCACGGTACCTAACAACAACAACAACAACAACAAAGTGGAAGGAAATCCAAAAGAGAGAGATTTTCATAAAAACTGCAGAAGGTGCTCAATGGTGTCAAACTGCCATAGAAGACCAAGTCAGGTGTAGGGTAAAAAGTGCGTCACAGGCTTTAAAATTAGGTCACTGGTAGCTGGTCTAGAGCAGTTTGGAAAGAAGCCAGACAAAAGAATGACATGCAAGGGGCATTACACTTTCAAGCAGCCTGGTAACATGACTGAGGAGAAAATGTAGGAAAGGAGCTAGCAGGTGATAGGGCTGAGAAAATTTATAGGTAGAGATGGGGGTGATAGTAATGTTCCTGAGTGGTGGCCTCAATAAAGCAGGCAATAAGATCATCTTCTGAGACTGAGGGCAGAGGTGGCAGAAGGAATGTTAAAGATGGGGTAAAAGTGCAGAATAGCCACAAAAGAAAGTTCTGCTTAGGGAAACAAACAAAGATTGCTAAGGACATCCTGAAGTCCTAACAAATTGGACACCATGAATTTGTAGATGCCAGAATGGCCATAGTTGTCAAATTTCAGCTAGCAATGGCCAGCAGCCAGGTAGTAGAAAGATGGGAAATGGTTAGCCTGGGAAGACTGAATTGGGTTCAGTGCAAAGCCACGGAGCAGGAGAGTTGACTGTAATGGTAAAAGGCCAAACTTTCTAGGCTGGGTGTGGAGGAAGAGAGTTCCAAAGGGAGTCAGAATAAATAGTGCTGAATTTAACTGGGAAGCAAAGAGATGAGAAAAGACTAAGAATTTCAGAGAAAAATCTTATTTTAGAGAAGGGTAAAACTTCATCTTGGGCTGGGATTTAGCTCAATTGGTAGAGCGCTGTGCTGCAGTATCTGAGGTCCCGAGTTCAATTCCCAGCACCGCAAAAATGGGAGAAGGGCCTGGCAATCTACTCCCAAGGCAATCCCGAAACAGTCAGCCATTGAAACCCTATGAGGGTCACTATGAGTCGGATACCGACTTGACAGCACCTAACAACAACAACAACAACAACAAAACTTCATCTTAAAAGAAAGATGACCAGATTATTTATAAAGCAAGGTCATATATTATGCTGCTCTATTTAACCTTCCTACTTAGACAATAGTTTTTTATTATAACATGTGACTTCTAAAAAATGTGACAACTCTTTGATGTTAACATCTTCAAAATAATTATGCTAAGAGAAAAAAATACTAAAAATTAGGCTAATTCACTACAAAACAAGATACCAGTGGATATGTTGCATTGGCTATCTACTTCTTCCTTTACTTGGGACATTTACCATATTTTTTTCTTTTTTAAAGCCAAGAATCATTTACCATATCTTTAAAAGTAAATAATTTTCTGCAAACCCAAAAAGCATCATATTACCAACAAAAACCAACTATTAAAATGATTCTGCGTTCAAGAGAACTGACAGTCTGAACCCCCTGGAGAGGCCTGCAGAATTTTCATTGTTAGTAAAGGAAGTGAATAAGAGACACCATACACTGTTGATGTTCTGTAACCAATAAAAGCATTTCTTGTTCTAGTTTACTTTGATTCTGGTTGACATCACCCTTTGATTTTTCCCTCTTTCTAATTAAAGCTTGTTAGAATCAAAGCTCTCTGTCATTCAGCATTGGCAACACAATAAAGACATTCTCTAAATCATAACATTTAAATGTTTGTCCCTCTGGACCAATTCTTCAGGTAATGATCAAACTTCAAGGAGCAAACTTCAAGGACACAAATCATATTCTGTAATCTCAAAATTGTAATTCCAAATATTAGTTGCATGAAACTTAGAAATTAAGTCTTATTAAAACCCAATGAAACATGGGCACAAACATGGAAGTCCCAGCTGGTTTACACAAAACTTGAAGATTCCAGGAGTTTGAGGTGCAGAACCCTTATGGGAAGCCTGGACAGAGTATACTGTGTCCAAAAACATGTTGTTGTTGTTGTTGTTAGGTGCCATCAAGTCGGTATCCAACTCATAGCAACCCTATGTATAACAGCCAAAACACTATTGTCAGTGCTTCTCTGCTATTCATAGGGTTTTCAATGGCAGATTGATTTTTGGGAGGGGGTTGCCAGGTCCTTCTCCCAAGCCTACAGTATCTGGTGTTTCCAGGTGGTCTCCTATCCAAGTACTAACCAGGCCCCACCCTGCTTAGCTTCTGAGATCTGATAGGATCGGATGCCACAGGGCTACGGCTGCACGCCTCAAAAACATAAGAACCAGTAAAAGGACTCTAAATATGAAGGAGAGTAAATATTGGAGAGGTAATTTAAGTCAAATGACAATTTGGAAACTTAGCTTTCTCTATTTAAAATAAACAAGAAGAAAAGAGAAGTCTTCTTAGCTTCCATCACCCCCTCCAACAATCCATCTTAGAAAAAAGCCCAGTTGTATTCTATTCCCTGTTTGTTTGTTAGGTGCCATCGAGTCGGTATCTGAATCAGCGACCCTCATATGGTTTTCAATGACTGACTGTTTCGGGATTGCCTTGGGAATGGATTGCCAGGTCCTTCTCCACTCTATTCCCTAGGTGGCCTTTACTCCTCAACACATAGCTACCATATGGCTCCTCTCTCCCCAATTCTTGTGAATTTACTCATTCTACTATTACAGGTGACTTAAATTTCTCCTATAGATACCCTCTAACCCTTTTCTTGCTTGGTCTCAGCATCATTTGATAGTTTGAGTTTTCTCTTGAAATTCCTGCCTTTCTTAGCTTCTTCAACTCCATTCTCATCTGGGCTTTTTTGTACAGTACATATCTCATAACTCCTCTAACTTCTCTTTGTCTGCTACTCAGGAGTAAGTCATCTCCCAAGTTATGTTCCATGTCTCCTTTTCATAAACACCTTGATTTCTAGAACTACTTCTTGTCTATTGTCTCTATACCATTTTCTTCCCCAGAACTTGCAGGTTGAACCCAGGGCTTCAAATATACTTTGTAAGTGCTCTACCACTGGGCTGCACCCAAAGCCCATTTTTTATTTTTTAGCCTGAGACATGCTGCCTCTGGCTTCAAACTCATGATCCTCCTGCCACCACCTCCTGAGTCCCTAGGATTACAAGGGTGCACCACTGTGCCTGGCTTTGAACTGCCACCTTTATGTGGATAGCTCCCACATGCAGGCACCCTGCTCTCATCTCTCTCCTAAACTATTAGATCAGTTTATAAACACTCTCTCTGACAGTTTTACCTTGTGTCCTTAAAGGCAACACACCTAATGCTGAGCTGGTAATTTCTCTCTAGACCAACCAACCCTTCAAACTTGTTCTTCCTCCTTGGTATCACCTGTCTTGGATCAGAGTACCATTAATCCCCTTGCCACTCTCTTCCCTCTACCCAATACAGCTACTTTAGAGGCCCCTGAGACTCCTGAATTAATATGTACAAAGTGCTGATAGCTTTCATCAAGTTCACAGAAAGCTGTCAGGCAAACAAACACCTTAAGAATTAGTACCACATTTTTTCCTCTTTGGTTGATGCCAATAACCTAGTTTATGCCCTCATATTTTGCCTAAATCACTCAAATAGCCAGTTCAGTCTGCTTAGTCAGGATTATCTCTTTCCAACCCAGCCTTCTCAATGCTGTTGTAAATATACAATGCTTTTAAATATACACTGAGTCAGTCCATCTTCCTCCCTGGACCACTCTCTGTTCAGCCTCCCTGGTCAATCTGACCAACTCCTCAACTTCCAGCAATTTTTACCTGGCCCCTGACTCCTGACTTCTCATGCTCATCTGAACTATCAGAGTCCTTATAACAACAGTTACTGATCCATCTTCCCTGTGATCAGGAACTTGTATCACTATGTTCTTGACCAGTAGCTTACTGACCATGGGTGCCCAATCCATACTGCATGACTGGAATGCTTTTTAAAGTTTTATTCCTTTGAGGCCATACTATGTATGTGCTGCCACAAATCTGCCTCAGGCCCTTGGGTTATAAATCCCTGAACATATTCTACTACAATTTATAATCTTGCATTATCTACATGCTGGAAAAGGTATAACTAGAACCTGTTAGCTTTGGTTCAATATAGAGAAGAATTTTCTTACACTTAGAGCTGCCTGAAAAATGGGATAGATGGCCTAGGGAAGTCTAACACTGGAACTGTTTATATAGGGAGAGGCCAGTCACAGGACAAGGATACTACTGAGGACCTCTGAAAGACTACAATTCCAGGGAAAGAATTCCCAACTCCTAAGCATAACTATAAGGCCCTTTCTCAGATCAGTGACAGATCCTACTTGCTTCTCCTTCTTTTGCAGGATTAAACTCCAGCGGTGTCAGATCAGATCAGTCCATATTAGCCCTAGAATTCCTTCTACAGTTACTAGCCACTGTATTTTTGTTCAAACTATTATCACCACCTGGAATACCATTCCCGTCATTTACAAGGCAGCCTGTCAAAATCACCCCACCCTGCAAAGCCCAGATCAAATGCCACCTCCTAAAGTCACAGCATCATAGAAAGTGAGAGCCAGGAGAGCCCATGGAGATCATCCAAACACTCTCCTCACTTTACAGAGAAGCTCCTTCCCACCCTCGCCCCTCCAAAATACAATGAAGGGCGCAAATTCAAGTGATTCAGCCAAGGTTAATGCTGCGACTATGATTCAATCCCAGTCATCAGCACTGAGTCCAAATTTCAACACATCACAACCCTAGTCCTTGAATGGCCAAGCCTAGGAGAACAGAATTACTTTGCTTATATTCCTGATATAATACTTAACATCTCTTCTTTGTATTGTGTTTACATGGATTTAAGAAGACAGCTGAATTACAGAGGAAAAAGGCATCTATTTGGAGTTATTCCTGAGTTAAAATCCAGGCTCTGCCAATTACTACCTGTGTGACCTTGTATAAATTACTTAGCCTTCTTGAGCTTTGGTTTCCTTACCTCCTGGGTCTCAGCTCAGGTGGCATCTTCTCAGGCTCTCCTTACCATCCTCTCTACTATCACCACCCTCCCCACTCACATCACATTTTCTACTGCTTCTATCACCTTCTGAAATCATCTTATGGGTTTATGTGGTTAATAGTAGATAATTTAAAAGGCAAAAACAAAAAAGAAATAAAGTGATAACAAGTGAATTATTATATAGGGATCAGCAAACATTTCTGCAAAGGACCAAAGAGCAACTATTTAGGGCTTTTCAAGCCACATAGTTTCTGCTGTAACTACTTAACACTGACACTGTAGTTCACAAACAGCCAGGAACAGTACATAAATGAATGAGAAAGGTTGTGATCCCACAAACCTTTACTTATAGAAATAGGCAACAAGCTGGATTTGGTCCATAGGCCTTAGTTTGCCAACCCCTGGCTAATAGAAATAAAAGTTAAGAACCAAAAGGTTTTCATAAAAAGAGATTCATAGTGATATTCTACATTAAAAACCTAACAGCTCTTACCCAGAGCTAATTTGGCAGGCTGCAATAAAATGCAAAAAGGCCTACCCTACAACCTAGCACTTCCCCATCTGTCTCAGTTCCCTAGGGGCCATTCACCATGTTACCAAGCAGCCACAAAGTGATGTGCACTGCATGATGAGGTGACTTGGTCATAAACAGTAGACTGAACAAATGAATGGGCTCTACTCATATGACAAAACAATTCAGCAGATGAAAGGAGTGAGCTAGAAATTAATTTATTTTAATGTGGACAAAGTTTAAGCAGTTTTCAGTAAACACGTATACTACAGAGAAATATGCTCTAAAGTATGATACCATACATTTAAAAATGTACACAAAACAAAATGATTTATCATTTATGGGTTGTTGTTGTTGGGTGCCATTGAGTAGACTCTGACTCATAGCAACCCAATGTAGAACAAATGAAACACTTCCTGAAACTGTGCCATGCCTGGAACTACTGTCAGTGCTTCTCTGCCATTCATAGAGTTTTCGATGGCTGATTGTTTTAGGAGTGGTTTACCAGTTCCTTCTCCCAAGCCTACAGGACCTGGTATTCCCAGGTGGTCTCCCATCCAAGTCTAACCAGGCCTGACCCTACTTACTTTCTGGGATCAGAGGAAATTGGATGCCAGGGGTTTATATTATAAAAGCACATGAAAACAAACTGAGAAAGCAAAGTTGCTAGCATCTTACAGGAAGTGAACAGTTTGAATGGTGGTCACATGGAGGTTGTAGCTTATCTATATCGTTTTATTTCTTTTAACTGAAAAGGTGAACAAACATGCAAACATTTTAATTATTTATTAATTTATTACATGTATTGTTTATTTTTATTCTAGGTAGTATGGTTACATTTTATATATTATTATTTATATATCTTTATACTTTAAAAGTTCCTTCCTCAAAAATTAAAGATACTTTTCATTGTGTAATTCCTCAAGTCATGAAGTGATTAATTTTCATCAGACCTTAAATATTGTCTTATTTTCCAATTTCCTTTTGAGGCAAAATTCTTTTTTCCCACTGTGGGTTTGATATTTAGCTCTTTAAAATGTTGCAAGTGTCTAAAAAATATGTCTCTGACTAGTCAACATGTAGAGAATTTCCCTCCCAAATAATTTGAGCTAGAAGTCTTTGATATGCTGTACTTGTATTCTATAATAATGTCAAATAATTGCTCTTCTCACATGAACTGCAACTCTGAGTTCCATTTCTTCGTTCTTATCCCATAGTTGCAGAGAATAGGTTCCTTGATAGATGTGGTATGAGAAATCAAAAAAATGACCAGTTCATCTTGAAAGATGCTTCTGAGTTAAACCAATTATTGAACCCTTAGTGTTGAGATTGAGAGTTGGCTTAGGTAAGATTAATTAATAACAAAAATTTTCTTCCCTAAAAAGTCCATCTTCTCCAGAGCTGCATCTATGATCCCATGGTCCATTGTTTTCAAAACAAAAGCGCACACACACACACACACACACACACACACACACACACACACACACAGAGGAAAGGGCATATAATGGAAGAAAGGAGGCATATTATAGAAGTCAAGAGCTCAGCCATCTTTGAGCCAGGTATGGTGGTACATGCCTGTAATCACAGTGACTCAGGAGGTGGAGGCAGAAGGATCGCAAGTTCGAGGCCAGAGACAGTCTGCATAACTTAGCAAGACCCTATCTCAAAATAAAAAGTAAAAAATGGGCTAGAGGTGCAGCCCAGTAGTAGAGTGGTTGCAATGTATGTGTAAGGCCCTGGGTTTATCCTAGTGAGAAAGAGAGAAAGCACAGCTATCTTTGCAATCAGGTAGATCTGGGTTTGCTTTCAGGAATTTCTGAGTTCTGACTGAGCTCATTTTTCTCCTTGGTAAAAGAGGGATAACACCTAGTTCACAGTATACATAGCTCCTGCCCAGACATAATATAGGGCCATCATTCTTACACAATGCTGACATAGGTATACTGAAGCTATGAAGTACTAGTTGTTTTGCTATAGTGTGACTAGTTTCCTTTTTGTATTTAGTTGCAAAATGCCATATAGTATATCTCCATTTATTTATTTTAAAATAATGTACAAAAAATGACTTGGTGATATGATTAGCTTTTCTATTAAGAAAACACTAGTCTCTATATCAAGCTTGAATGAAAGCATATGATAAATATAGAGGCCTGTTTTCTATATGCAAAGTCATTCTAAATAAATCTTTAAATTTGCTCACTATGTATCATAGCTCTGTTTATTTATTGCCCTCTATCTTCTCCATATTGGTAATTGTTTTCTCCTGGCAGCAAGAAATTTATATGCCCTAGTTTGCCCAAATATTACAGTTTACATAGAATGAAAACACTAACTCTCCTGTGATTCCTCTAATACCTATGGGGAAGAACAAGGGATGGGCCAAGGATAGAATTTCAGTTTCAATTCTACATCATCTGGCTATTGTCAGTTCAAGTTTATTTCAATGGAAGAATTTGAGGCACTTCTGAGGTTAACATTTATGAGCTCAAAAGGGGGGAAAAAAGAAGAGTTAATTCTCTGGATTTGAAATACACTCTGAATATAATTTAGAACTATAGTCTGCATGCTTTTTCTCAGCTGACTTACAGGATGAAAACAACAGTTTAAACCTTTCAGGTTTGATTTGTATCTATATAAACATTTTATTAGTTTAGCTATTCATGTATTGCTCCTTGAGTGAGAGAAGCAATGGGGAAATTCTTACATATTTTAAGGCAGAGGTAATTAAAAGAAAGCCTCAGCCAGATTCCTACTAAGGTCAATGCAAGCTTAGCCTAATTAAAGTTTATAGAATTTGGCCTGAATTATATTCAAACTGCAGATACTATTTCATTATAGTTGCAGGTTTGACATTATTTAATTATAGTTTCAAGTAAAGGCATAAATAGAAAATAGAAAAGACATTCTATATTGCATGGTTATTATTTTGTCAGTGATTTTTACTGACACTATGAGCCACGAAAGGGAAGAAAGAGTTCCTGAGTAGAGTCCTCAGAGGCCCAGGAGAGTTCCATTTACACAGATCACTATAAAATGCAGCCTTGAGAAGCTTAAACACACACTTTCGGAATGAATTCAAAGGCAAATATTAAGCTGCATCTATTAGAAAGTAACACGATTGATACATGATCTGCAAGGACAGTTAAATCATCAGTTAACTAGTTCTTCACTGAGCTGGCATATTATTTAAATGAGTTCATTACTGAGAACTAAGTGAGTTGTGACCATTGTAGGCATAATGATGATCTTCCGTGGACAGTTCTGGATGTCACAAAGACTCAAAGGGCTAGAAGGTTATCTAAAGAATTATCTATTTTTTCCTGTCGCAACTATGCTCTCTTGGTTCATTCCAGAGAGGAAACTTTTCCTTAAAAGTTTCAGTAAATGAGACAAGCTGTGTGTTCAGGCAGCTTCTAAAAGAAACACTTTAAATACAGAACTTGCTCTTCCATTTGTTCCTTAACTGGTGAAAGGTAAAACCAGCACCATCCTCAGCAGAGCTGAAGAATCTTTAGGGACTCTTAAGCCACAACCCTCCTTACTGAGAGATTTCTAGCTTAGTTTAAGACATCTAAGAATATTCCTTTCCAAAATCAAAGATCTATCTGATAGCACCACTGTTTTACCTGTGTTAATGTAGAGGAAATTTCTCCACCCTAAACTCTATGGTAAACTAAAGTTTAAGGAAATTAAAGTGAGGTTTTTGAGGAGAAGAGGCAGAAAGAAGTGGCCTTCACACTGTCCTGGGGAAAAGAAGGTTTGATGCCCTCCTCAAAATTGATGGTTAACACTTAAACATTTGTGTCTCATCTTAAACAGCTTAACAATTGGGCTCTGCCCTAGCGGAGAGATCACGAATAAACCTGGACAATCTGACACATATTTTGGATGGCTTGGAAGCAGGCCCACGAACAAGAGGACCATATGCATCCTTCTCTCTGCGATGACATGGCACTGCTCTCCTGTTCCAGGAGTGGCCTCAACAAGCTGTTAAACATGCTGGCCAACAATTACTGTCAGAAAGGACTTTCCATGCCAAAACCACAATCACTGTGTTTGGCAAACATCCTTCCACATTCACATGGGTAATTGTAAATAACGTGATTCAGAAGATTAACTCATTTGGTTATCTGAGGCAGAGTTAACAAACACTCTGGCAGTCATCTCACGACAGGGTCATACAGAAAGTTAGTTATAATGGAAGATTCTTTTAGGGCAACAACAAGAAGATCCGCACTCTGACCTGTGACATTCAGCCACACCCTACTCCATACTCACTGTGCCTGGTAGTGCTCTCTTTCCTTCCCAATTCTTTCCACAGACCCCTCCTGGATCCTGTGTCTATGATTACACATTTCCAAACGAATCTGCACACTGATTATAGAACACTAGCCTGAGCTCACTGCTTCTCTTGGGCTGTTGATTTCTCCCAGCAGGATATAGGGCTCGATTCTCCTAGTTTTCCAAAGCATACCCCACCCATTTCTGTTCAGCTCTCGGTCAGTAGTTCCTGCACCTTGGGGGCTAATGTTGTAATGTTCCAGCACCTGTTACTATACTCTGACCACATTTTCTATCAGGTAACAAGCCCTCACACCCTGAAGACTTGGGCAGTTGTATCTATATTTTTACTCTTGACTTCAAGAACAACCCTCAATATAGATTATTTCAATCCATCTGAATGTCATAATACCCTAGACAGACTCTTCTCAAAGCAAAAGACTGTCTCTCTACTGTAATCAAACAACTCATGGCCACAGCGAAAGCCCAGACCATGACATCTCTAGTTATGTTCCATCTGAAATTCAAACATGCAATCCTTTGACTGGAGCGTGCTGCTCTCCAGTAATCTTATCCCATTACTCCCACACCAAATTTCCTCTTTAATTTTACCCAGAACACTAATGCCTGGTCATTTCTAATTCTTTTTTTTTTGTCCTATCTTTCTCAGATCACTCTCATTACTCTCAAAATTCTTTCCCCTTTTAGTTCTAGTGATGTAACACTCTCCTGGGTTCACCCCTAGCTTCCAGCTGCTCCTTTGCAGAAGCTGCAGGGTGCTTCTCTACCCTGCCTGTTAATTCTGGGGACCTCTGGAATTCACTTCTTAACTTTCTCTCTTCCCTATCTTCCTACATACTAATACATCTAATATCATGGCTTTAAACCATATGTATAATAAAGCCATGATACATCTAATATCATGGCTTTAAACCATATGTATAATATAGAACGTTATATTATGTTCATAACTCCTAAACTTCTCACCCTTCCAGACTCATATCCAATTGCCATCCTGAATCTCCATCCTGAGGCACTAACAGGTATCTCAGACCTCACCTGACCTTGCAGAACTCCTGCTTTATGATTAAAACCTCTTCCTTTCCTACTCATTCATCTTGCAATAAGTGGTATGACTACCACTGAGTTATCAGGGTAAGAACCAGTGCACATCTAGGATTTCCTTGATTGTACTATTTCTTTTCTTCCAAATCTAATCTACTTGCTAATTCATTTTTCAAATAGTTATTGAACAGTTATTGTGTGCCTGGCACTGTTCTACTGGTTCACAGCAATAAATAAACATTCTTGCCTACCTGAAAGTAAAATTCTAGTGAAAGGAAAAAGAAAACAAGCAAATTAATAAAGTACATGAACTGTCAAGCAGTGATAAATTTTGAAGACAGTAAATAAGGCAGGGAAGGGGGTTAGGGAATGGTGGTATAGTGCATGCAGATGCAATTTTCAATAGAGCAATCAGGGAAGGCAGGATTGCAAAGGTGACATTCCAGCTGAAACTGTAGAAGGTGAGGAAGCATGTCATGAGGATCCCTGGAAGAGGAATATCCTAGGGAGGTTTCTAGCAAGCGTAAAGGTTCTGAGCTGGGAGTGAGACTGACCCAGCAGAAGGCCAGTGTAGCTAGAGCAAAGTGAACACACATTGGCAGTGGGGGCTTGATTGCATATAGCTTCATGGACCACTTCTAGAGCTTAAGCTGACTGAGCTGAGAGGTGGCTGGAAGGTTTTAAACCAAAAAAAATAACATTAGCTATAATGTTATAATGTATGCTTAAATGGCTTCATCTTGCTGCTGTGTGGAGAGTACATGTAATGGTGCAGGAGGAGTAACAGAGAGGCCAACCAGAAGGCTGCTACAATCCAAGAGAGAGGTAATGATGGTTTAGAGCAAAAGTAACACTGTCAAAGTAGTGAGAAGTGTCAGGATTCTAAATAAGTTTTAAAGGTAGAGCTAGTAGGATTTTCCAATAGTCAAATCTATTGATTCTATGTGCAAACATATCTCAAATTCATCCACTTCTCCACTGTCATTCCCAAATCCAAACCCTCATCAGCTCTTTCTGGATTGCTTATTTTAACTATTTAAATGGACTCCCTGCTTCCATCCTTGGCTTTCATCCTCTACAGTGTACCCAGTAATCTTATAAAAATAATCAGTAAGGTCATATCCCTCCTCTGCTATATACACCTCAAAAGCCTTTTATCCTTTTTTTTTTTTTTTTTTAGTACTTGGGGGTTGAATCCAGGGTCTTCACAATATTTTGCAAGCAGTCTACCATTAGGCTACACACCTAGCACATTTTTATTGTTAATTGTTTTTTTTTATTTTGAGTCAGGGTCTCATTGGCTGTCTCTGGCCTTAAATGCACAATCCTCCTGCCTCAGCCTCCTGAGTCACTGGGATTACAGGTGTGTGTCACTGCATCCAGATCTTGTTGTGTTTAGGATGAAATCTAAACTCCTTACTATAATGTCCTACAAAGGCCTGAATAACCTGGCTGCTTCCTGCCTTTTTAAATTCCCCTCTTTTGGCTGGGTGAGGTGGCTCACACCCATTATCCCAGCAATTTGGGAGATGGAGGCAGAAGGATTACAAATACAAGGCCAAAGGCAGCCTCTTTTACTCATGCTGCTCAGGCTGCTATAACGGAATACCATGGACTGGGTGGCTTAAAAAATAGAAATGCATCTCTCATAATTCTGGAGGCTAGGAAATCCAAGATTCAGGTGTAGGAAGATTTGGTGTCTGGTAAGGGCCCTCTTGTTTTTAGTTAGCTTCTTGATGAATCCCTATGTGGCAGAGAGACATCCTCTCTCTTATCTCTTCTTATAAGAGCACAAATCCCATTAGTAAGAGTTCCACCCTCATAACCTAATTAACTCCCAAAGGGCTTGTCTTCAAACACCATCATGTTGAGGATTGGAGTTCAACATATAAACTTTAGGACAAAACAAACACTCAGTTCCCAGTCTTTCTTTAGTTCATCCTTCCCTTCTGTGCTCTGGAATTCATCACTATATATTCCTATAGACTTTATTCTATCAGTGATTCCTTCTATGTTGTATATATGCTCAGCCTTTCCCTTTCTTCTCAGTCTTTTTCCAATCAACATTTGAACCTGCTCAGGTCTTCTACTATTTCTTTTCCATACAAGCTTACTGAAAGAGTTGCCTACTACTCCAGGAGATGCATTCCCTCACATGTAGGAGGAAACACAATGCAGCCTGTTTTATACCCTTTACACTCTAATTGGTCTTGCTTTTACCAAATTGCCAATCATTTCTTTGGAGTAAAATGTAACATATTTTTTTCTGTAATAAATATTACTTGTGTGACAAGAACTGGGGTAAGAATTATTCAGTGTACACATGCATTTTCATCATTGTAATATTTGATACTATTGACCATTTCCTCCCTCCTGAAATGCCCTCTTGCAATAGTTTCGATGACACACTTTCCTAGCCTATATTTCTCTCTGATGACTTTTTTCCAAGTATCCTTTGACTGATTTATTCTGCATAGCCCTTTTCTTGGTTTTCACCCTATTTATTCTTTCTTCCATAATCTCATCCTCATATTGTAGTTACATTTTATGCTGTTCATTCCTGGAACTTCCCCCTATCCAGGTCTCTTTCTGGAGCTTAAGATCTGTAGATCCTACTGCTTACTAGACATTTCCATCTGGATGACCTGCACTTACTACAAGAGTGGCATGTCTAAAATGGAAGTCATTCCTCTTCCTTATCTGCCCTGAAAACCATCTACTTACTCTACAGTTTCAATTCCAATTATGACACCACTGTGTCTCTAGTTTCCCCAGCAATAAATTCAGAAGTCATCTATGTCTTTTTGCTCTCTTTCTCACACAACACTCAACACCCTAAAAGCAAAAACAAAAACGAAAGTCCAATGCCTTTCCAACTTCTCTCAGTTATGCCTCTTAAATCTCTCTGATTGGACCTAGAATCACTCCATTACTGAAAAGTGGAAGGCAAAGTTGAAAAAGGAAAGTAAGATAGGAGTGTCAATTTCTCCCCTTTCCTCCCCTATTCTTCTTCCTTTTTCTTCCTCTTCCTTTTCCTCTATCCTCTCTGAAAGGGACGTGGGTTGTACTCCGAATAAGCAGCATAAAATGTCCCTGAATCATTAGAGAAAGATAACTAATCGTTCTCTTCTTGAAATTGTGATGAGTGAGAACACCAGACAGAGTCATTTATTAAGGCATAATTGAGTCTGTTTCAAAGGCTCTTTGCATCCCTCATCACAGGAGTAAAAGAACTCAGGCAGAAAGACTTCTAAATGGAGATGGAAGACTGAACAAACATGTGGGAGGGAACCCTCTCCTTCCCACAAAACCTACAAAAATGATAATAAAATGGCATGTAAGAAAATAAATCTATACTGGTGATGAAAACAGCAAAGGGGTGGAAAAAATAGCTAGCAGAGTCACCAAATGAAATTTTAACAAATTTCTCCAAGACAAACTGTAAATGGGACTTGATTAATCCACAACAAAGGAATCTGAGGAAGCTCCTTCTCCTGAGAAGGGTCCCAGAGAGGATCCAAATACACAGCTGGCAGAGAAAGAGAACAGCAGCAGGCTGGGGGCAGTAGCCACACATAATTAAACAGCTGACTACCAAGCAGGGGGCCTAAGCAGCTCTTCCTACCCCCTGAGCTTAATGGAAATAAAGTTATCTGCTTTACATTTAGGGAAATGCTCACTCAACAAACTGAAGACTTGCTTAAAGTAGAAGAGAGATTTTAGTGTGGGGATCATAAATTCTCAGTCAAATCATCTTGCGCTTGTATTTTATGTGATGTGGACGGGAAGATGCAGCCATCTGCTCCCCATCTAGGTAATCTTCTCTTGGTTTGTTCCACAAAATTTGCATACCTGTCATGAGGTAGGAAAGAAGATGAAATTCTTTCCCTTGTAGAGTTTATCTTATAGAGGAGTTGGAGAACAGAGACAGTAAGTAAGTAAACAAGATAATTCCAAAAGTAAAAGGGTAATTAAAAAATTAGATAGCAATGTGATTAAGAAGGACATTGTATGTGTGTATGCACACTGCTCCTTCAGGTGGGTATCATGAAAGACCCTTCAGAGATATTTTAGCTGCGCCTAAACAAGAAGAAGGAACCAGTCAAACAAGGATCATAGTAAAGTAACCCCAGGCAGAGGCTCTAAGGAATGACAAAGCTTGGCATACTAAAAGAGAAGTCCAATGTGGTTAACAGCCTAATGAGTGACAAAAACAGTAGGATAACTTTGGAAGAATAGGCAGGCACAAAATTATGGAAGGCCTTACAGGCCATATAAAGAGTTTACATTTTATTCTAAATGCAGTGATAAATCACTAAAAGTTTTTAAGAAGCAAAATCATAAGTTCTGACCAGAATTTATAAAAGTAGCTTGGGTTATATGCTAATTTAACTGTATTATTTGGGAAGAATTTATGGATATTGGTAAGCTTAACAACTGATTAAGAAATAAAGTATGAGTTTTAATAAGTTGAGGCTACCAGAAAAATAAAGTAAAAATTTTAAATATTGAACTTGCAATGGATCTTTCAGTGGAAGAGAAGAATGAGAGTGGGAGTGTTGGACAGATACAAAAAAAGGAAGGCAAAAAAAAATCCACTAATTATTCAGTTACTTTTTTTTTTTTTTTGCTTTATCGAGGTTGAACCCAGGGCCTCATACCTGCATGCTTTTCAAGTGCTAGACCACTGAGCTGCGCCCCCAGCCCATTTTTTTTTTAACTCTTTGAGACAGGGTCTCACTAAGTTACACAGACTGCCTCTGGTCTCCAACTTGTGATCCTCCCACCTCTGCCTCCTGAGCTGCTGGGATTACAGGCATGCATTACTGCGCCCGGCTAATTATTCAGTTACTCTTAGCAAAATAATAACAATAAACACAAACGGGATAAGTATTCCATCTAAAAGGAGAAAAGTCTCAAATCTGAACAAATATTCAGCAAAATTTTACAGATCCAAATGATCTACCAAAAAGTTATAGGAAAGTTGATTATAAATTGGGGAAAGATATACCAGGCAAATATGAATCAAAATAATAAGATAGCTGATCTTAACACAAGTTAAAAACCAAGGCAGAAGGCGTATAAGGGATAAATGAATGATATTATATACTTTGAATGATATATGTTGTTGTTGTCGTTGTTAGGCGCTGTCCAGTCGGTATCTGACTCATAGCGACCCTCATAGGGTTTTCAATAGCTGTTTCGGGATTGCCTTGGGAGTGGATTGTCAGGCCCTTCCCCCATTTTTGTGGTGCTGGGAATTGAACTCGGGTCCTCAGAGACTGCAGCTCAGTGCTCTACCAACTGAGCTAAATCCCAGCCCAGAATGATATATAGGTAAGACAAAATAATTATTAAAATAAATGTGTCTAACTATATAACCTCAAGATATAGAAAAACACCAATAATTGTGTGGAAAAATAGATTAATAAGCAATTAGAAGTGAATATTCTATCATATCCTCTCAGAAGTTATAGAGAAAACAGAAAACTTAAGAGACAGAAGATTTAAAATGGTTAATAAGCTGAAACTTATAAATGCATATAGACATTTACAACCAATGAGAGAATATATTGCTTTTGAACACAAATATAACATTTATAAAAACTGATCACTGGTCCTCAGAGGAAGCCCTCTCAAGTTCCCC
Source organism: Pedetes capensis (assembly GCA_007922755.1). Taxonomy (NCBI): domain Eukaryota; kingdom Metazoa; phylum Chordata; class Mammalia; order Rodentia; family Pedetidae; genus Pedetes; species Pedetes capensis. The sequence continues at coordinate 189,012 of VMDO01001752.1, forward strand.
TCACATCAATATGATATTATGTTATGTTCTCAAAGTGCATGTATAAAAAAGTATCAAACAATCACCAGGAGCTAAAAACATACTACTTGGGATAAGATGAAATTATAAGTAGAGAATGAAGAAATGTTTAGAATTAAATGGAGCTAAGTGTCAACATAAGAGATTAGTAAGAAGGCAACAAACAGAAGATTGATGAGAAGAAGATGAGAAGAAACAAAAATAATACAAATATCAGGAGAAAAAAGTAGAGTAACAATAACAAAACAGTTAAGAAAATGAACAAAGCCAATTCCTTCCTAAGAGATTAATAAACAAACTTCCACCAAGATTAGGAAGGGAACATACAAGTAAAGGGAGCAAATGAAACACTAAATAAAAAGAAAAAAAAAAACCATAGTGTTTTCAAATTATGAAACAGTATAATAGAAGCTATACTAATATGTACTAATAAATTCAAAATATATGTAAAAATATGTGTATTAAACATGTAGACTGCTTAACACACAGTCTCATACTGAGTTACACAGGCATAATCATGTATAGCTGATGAGAATTTAAACTGTCATACACAGCTATTCCTGGGACTGAAATAGTGGGACACACTGAAATTGCACATATATACAGCAACCCAAACACCCAGATATCCTACTCCTGTATTATGAAAGCACCTCACATGCAAATGAGCATGTTCACTATAGCACAACTGGGATAGTGGAGATTTGGAAGCAACCTGAGAGTCCTTTGCAAAAAGAAAAGGTAAGTAAAATGAAGGAAGAGCATAACATGAAATACAATGCAGCAATTAGAAGCCACAAATTAGACATGAGAGGTACATAGAGCAAAAATGGGTAGATCTGAAAAAGTGTTGAGCAAAAAAGGTTAGGCAGAGATGTTGTTGTTAGGTGCCGTGGTGTCAAGTCCACTCATAGTGATCCTATGTACAACAGAAGTAAACACTGACACCATGCCAGGCATGCACTCTATTTTTGTATTTAAGCCCATTTTTTTTCTCTGCTATTCATTGGGTTTCGAGGGCTGGGATTTAGCTCAGTTCAATTCCCAGCACCGCAAAAATGGGAGAAGGGCCTGGCAATCCACTCCCAAGGCAATCCCGAAACAGCCATTGAAAACCCTATGAGGGTTGCTATGAGTAGGATACCGACTCAACGGCACCTAACAACAACAACATTCATAGGGTTTCAATGGCTGTTTCAGGAATGGGCTACTGGGTATTTCTCCCTAGTCTGCCTTAGTCTGGAAGCTCAGCTTGTCACCTGTCCACCATGGGTGATGCTGCTGGTATCTGAAATACCAGTGGCATAACTTTCAGCATCACAGCAACATGCAAGCCCCCACAGTATGGCAAACTGACAGACAAGTAAAGGTAAATTTAACATACATGCCACTACATTATATATTTTGTAAGATGTTACAGTTTCTCAGAAATCAATGATGTTTCATCTTCCTGGTGTTTTAAGAACAAATGGTACTACAATGGCAGTTCCTCACCTCCTGTGCCTCAGAAGGGATTCTATCAAATTCAGATGTTACATTGTTGTTGTTGTTAGGTGCCCTCAAGTCGAGTCTGACTCATAGTGACCCTCATAGGGTTTTCAATGACTGGCTGTTTTGGGATTGCCTTGGGAGTGGGTTGCCATGTCCTTCTCCCATTTTGCGGTGTTGGGAATCGAACTCAGGACCTCAGAGACTGCAGAGCAGTGCTCTACCAACTGAGCTAAATCCCAGTCCCTAGATGTTACATTACTTTCCTTCTATTTAATGGGTTCCTTACTTCAACCAAGCCAAAATTTGTTATGGTTCATGAAAATATCTAGATGTTGTTATCTAAGGTAAAAATGAACAGGTGTTTTCTCAACTATGACATATTCATGACATATTCAAAACTGAATTTGCAGTCTTCTCTCAAAAAACTAATTTCACCATAGGTTTCCACATCTTAGCTGAAATTCCTTTCCTTCCCAGGCAAAATCCTTAAAATCATCCTGACTTTTCTTTTCCCCACATTGTACATTTGATTGATGAGCAAATTTTGTTATTCCTGCCTTCACAATATATGCAGAATCTGATTACTTAGCACCACCTCCTCTGCTACCATCCTGGCCTAGGCCATCACAGTCTCTAGCCAAGATTAATATAATAGTTTTCTCATTGACCTCTCTGCTTTTCCCTTGCCACACAGCAATCTGTGAAAATTAAAACTTGTCCTGTCACTTCTCTGCTTGAAACCCTGCAAGGCTCTCCTTTGCACCCAGGGTAAAACTGGAGTCCTTAATATGATCTACAAATCCTATCCGATCCCTAAGGCCTCTCCTTTCTCTCCCCTGAGCTTAATCTGTTCCATCCTCACAGGATTCCTCTGCTGTTGGCTGAAGACTCCAGGTACACTCCTGTCTCAGGATCTTTATGCACATAAAACATGAATAGCTTCTACATCTCCTTCCAGTCTTTGGTTAAATGTCCCCTTCTATGTCACATATACTTGATTATTGGATTTGAAACTTTGACTTAACTGGCCTCCCTCTTCCCTCTGCCCACTGGATTTCCTGATTCTTTTCTGTTCTACTCTACCTTTATTCTACAGCATTTATCACTTTCTAAAATACTATAAAAATACACTCTTACTATGTTCATTATTGTCTTTCCTCTCTTCTAAAATCTAAGCTAGGTAAGGGCCAGCATCTTTATTTAGTTCATTGCTTATATCAATCACCCAGAAAAGTAACTGTCATGGAGTGAATATTCCATATATTGACAAATGAATGGATAAATGGTGAAGGGTTTTACAGCAAGGTGGGTATGTTGTTGTTGTTATGTGCTGTGAGTGGTAGCGACCCTCATAGGGTTTTTAATGGCTGACTGTTTCAGGATTGCCTTGGGAGTGGATTGCCAGGCGCTTCTCCCATTTTTGTGGTGCTGGGAATTGAACTCAGGACCTCAGAGACTGCAGCGCAGTGCTCTACCAACTGAGCTAAATCCCAGCCCCAAGGTGGGTATTGTTGTTGTTGTTGTTAGGTGCCGTCGAGTCCAGTCCAACTCTTAGCGACCCTATGTACAGCAGATCGAAACACTTGCCGATTCTGCACCAGGCAGACGATCTTATTTATGTTTAAGCCCATTGTTGCAGACACTGTGTCAATCCATCTGGTGGAGGGTTTTCCTCTTTTGCGTTGACCTGCCACTCTTCCAAACATGATGTCCTTCTCCAGGGTTTGTCCACTCCTGACTACATGTCCAAAATATGTAAGACGCAGTTTGGCCATTGTTGCTTCCAGGGTCCACTCTGGTTGTACTTCTTCTAGGAAAGATCTGTTGGTTGTTTTGGCAGTCCATGGTATATTCAATAGACATCTCCAGCACCACAATTCAAAAGCATCAATTCTTTTTCTGTCTCTCTTGTTCAGTGTCCAGCTTTCACAACCATATGATGCCACTCAAAATACCATGGTATGAGTCAGACGCACCTTCCTCTTCAATGTGACATCTTTGCTTTTCAATACTCTAAAGAGATCTTTTGCCACAGCTTTTCCTAGAGCAATGCGTCTTTGGATTTCTTGACTGCTGCTTCCATGGGTGTTGATTTTAGAGCCAAGCAGAGCAAAATCTTGGACAACCTCAATCTTTTCTCCATTTATTGTGAAGTTGCGTGCTGACCCAGTTGTAAGGATTTTTGTTTTGTTGATGTTTAGACATAACCCCTATTGAAGGCTATCTATGATCTTTGATCTTCATCAGTAAATGTTTAAAATCCTCTTCACTTTCAGCAAGCAGAGTGGTGTCAT